>PVKV010005091.1:0-57844 GCA_004027835.1 Alouatta palliata | reverse complement strand
TTTCGGTCTTTTTTCTCTTTGCTTTTCAGTTTTGGAAGTTGCTATTGTTATATCCTTATATGCAGAGATTTTTTTTTTTTCCTCAGCCATGTCCAATCTGCTAATGAGCCCATCAAAGGCATTCTTCATTTCTGTTACAGTGTTTGATCTCTAGCATTTCTTTATTATCTTTTAAAAATTTTCATCTCTCTGTTTACATTATCCATTTGTTTTTGCTTATTGTATACTATTCGTGAGTGGGGTAGAAACAATGTTCTATGGTCTTGTGATCAAATCCCAACGGCCCTAGACTGTGAACTTCACCAGTGCTTCTGGTCACCAGTGCTTTTTTTTTTTTTTTTTTTTAATCCTGCCTTAGTGGGGACAGGATGGCTACAGTAGGCTGGAGTTGGATCTTTCCCTTCCATAAGGTTAAAACTCCATCAGGTTAAGATCTGGTGACATAGTTTCCCATGAGGGTGTTTTTCTTTAATATTCACTTTAAGGACCTGTTAGAGATTCTGGGTAAAATTCACAAGGTTATTAACGCACCATGTCTGTGACCCCTGGAGTTTTATTTCTCAGGCTTGTTCACAGTGAACCTCTAACAGTTCATCAGGTAGCCTAGTTTTTTCTTCCCAGGTATCTCTCCCTGCAAAGGTTTCTGCTTGTGGGTTTCTGCACTGACACATTGAGATTTTCTGTATAATGAATGTCTAATGTCTACCTCTATAATTTTGGGAGCAGAGGTTACTCTGTGAGCTCGCATCTCTGACAGATCTAAGAAGAGTTGTTGATTTCTCAGCTTGTTTAGTTTTTAACTTGTTGTTAGGATGGAGTGAAGACTTCTAAGTTCCTTACATGTTAGGCCAGAAACTGGAAGTCAAATCATTTACTTTTTAAAGGCTCAGTTTCATTGGGTGTAAATGAATGAGTCTGTCCCCTCAATGATAATTAACTGTTGTTAAAGGAAAGAGCCATTCAGAAAAAAAAAATAATGTTATAAAGACCTATTTGTTTTTCATTCCAAATGAAAATTGCTTTATTGCATCTCCTGGAAAATGTGTACATTTGTCATTTAGATTACCTATTTTGCTGAATAGAGTACTTGAATGAGAATATTAGCACTGTTTTTTGCTACATGCTTAATAACTGAATAAAGAAAAGAGCAGAAATATGGAGGCACTTTTCTGATCATCATGCTGAAATTAGATTTTTGATCCTTTGGAGAATCTGGACAGGACTTCTCTGAGAACAATAGATGCTCATCAGATGCCTGTGTTCATTCCAAGTTTAAGATTACATAAATGCTAAAACCTTATGTAATCCTACCACCCATTATAAGATATTTAAAGCACCAGGAGATAAATTTTTTTTACTATTTTAGAGACTAGGAAAATTATATGTGTTGGAGTTAGAAATAGTGCTATAGTAAGTCACAACCAGAGTTTTCAGAAAATTTAGAGAACTGGAATGATAGTTCAACTTTGTTTAACACTTTAATCGGTTTCTGAAAAAATAAGAATTTACCCATGTCCAAAAAAACTAAAATGAGATATGAATAGAGAAAATTCCAAAGATACCATGTAAACTTCAGGGCTCATCTGGTGCTCATTAGAAGTCTCAGAATATTTCAGAACTGCAAAGGAACCTTCCTTTGTCAGGATGAGTGAGAGGGATGAAGGCATGAATGGCTCCTGGGATTTTTAAGGAGCGAGGTTCACAGAGTTGAGATTCATTCTAAGTGTTGAGTGGAGCAAAGGGACAAGGAAGAAAATGATGATCGCACTGAAGTAGAACAACCAAAAGGATTTCCTGAAGATCATGGGTCAAAAGAATAAAGTAGATATGAGAGTTCAGGGATTTAAATTGGCATCAGCTGTTGAAAAGTTTGCTTTTCATATATTGCTTATCCGGACCCAGATTTGCAGAGGTAAAATGTTGGCCTTCTAATCTAATTAGGCCCCAAAGACAAGAAAATAAGCAGGTAGTTATGCAGGGGAAAACAGAGATGGAGATGATGTGGACATCAAGTGACAGGGCTGATGAATCTTTGACAACAGAAATCCTTTATGTTCCCCAACATTTAGGGGCTGAATATTCTTCCCCCTAAGGAACTGCCTGACCCTCTGCTCATTATTTCTTTCCATAGATTATATTATGCCCCTCATGATTGCAATTTATCTATCAAGTAACAGTTCCTGAAGGAAAATACACAACCCCAAGAAGAAGAGTTTCTTCTGTGCAAATCTCTACTGTGGCCTTTGTAACTGCATATGGGAACGGGTCTCAACTTTTTCAATTTTGAGCATAGAATTCTTAGCAGAACACGTGAAGTCATTAAGTTATATTTATTGATGTCACTTTGTTCACTGGGTAGCCCTTTAGCTTTGTGCTTCTGTTTGAGAGGGACATTTCACACCCTGATATACACACTCAGGAGGCGAACATCTCAAGCTTTTCGATAGATGCACACTTTCTCAACAGCTCTGGCTTAACGTTGCATTTTTACTCCTCAAGGTTTCTATCTTGCAATATATCGCATTGCATGAGCTGCTCAACGTCTCATTTGTTCTCATAGTTTGTATCCTACTTTTTAATAAAGTTTTCAATGTGACTAAATTTTGGCACATGTATGTGGAAGATGCACAGTACATCTGAGCGTCACTTTGTGGTGGTTGGGAACCAATGTTCTATCAAAGTGGTTGGGTAATTTTTTTAAAACTATTGACTATGATTAAGTAAATACAAGATTGAACTTGGTATAAGATACTATAAATATTAAAATCTATATATTACAAACAGAGGAATTTAAAGAACATTTAAAAAATATGCAATGCCCTGAACTTTTAGTATTTAGTTTTTAAAATCTCACAAATCTTTGATTTATGCCACCACTAATTTTTGGAACTTTCACATAAAGATTTTGCAGACATGCTTGCTCTTTCTTTCTTCATTATGTTCTCCCCTTTGTCTTTTGTTTGGCACAAACTCTCTCTGCTTTCCCCTAAAATTTCAGTATAACTCAGAAGGTTACATAAACCTCAGCATGAGAAACTTCAAAACATTAAACCTCTTTTTGTTTTCTTTTAAAACTGAGGAATGTATTTTATGGGCTCTGCCCAGGAGAGTTCATTATTGCAAAGCCAGTTGTGGCACCTAAATAATTAACCTATAACCAATATATGTGTGAAATTATTGCCTTAAGCTTGCCTTGGTGACTGTTTGCCATTAAATTAGTAGGATAAATAATTTACACCAAAATGTGGACCTGAGATAACACCATTAAATTGATAGGACTTATTCATTAATTGTAAGGAATTAGATGAAACACAATTCCCCAAGTGTGAGCTATCCTGTGGTGTGAACAGTGTGTTCATTCTATAGTTGCATGGAAGAATAGATGAAGACCCTGGAATTGCTCAGCTGATGCAATATCTAATTGAGTAGGGTATTTGTAAAACATTGTTCCAAATATACGTAGAAGAAAGGAGGGGTGTCTGTGAAGCTTTTAAATGACTAAAAGCAAGAGAAAGCACACATTTCTTGGCTTAAAAAAATAGAACTATCCATTTTTGTTTTCAATTAATGGTAATTGTTTTTGAACTCTGCTAGTCTAAAATCACCAGAGATAATATTCCCCAAGAAAACCTGATTCTGTAGGTCAACAGTAGGACCCAAGAATATTCTTTTTAAAGAAGCACTGCAAGTGATTCTGATGCAAGTGGTACGGACAAATTTCAAGTAACACTATTCAGTGTGATTTGATGGGTTTCATAACCCTGTGGGCAAAGTCTCTACCTTGTTTACTTGTACAGCTCCAGTGTTGTTTGGTGCCTTTAATAAATAAATATTATTTCTCCAAAGTACTTTGTGCCTAACTCTGTTGTGAAGAGTGGTCAATAAGGCAGATGGAGCTTTGACTGCTTGGATAGACGGAGCCGTTTTTGTTTTTGTTTTTAACACCTCATGTTTCACTTTTGTTGGCACATTGTCTCAACGTAGCTCCTTTCCAATAATTTTAAGGCAATATATTGACATGCTGGTGGGGGTATGACAAAAATCCATCAGACAAAGCAGTTGAAACCAAGAGTTAGACTATTTCATACATAATGGTAGCATCAGTGCTCACGGGATGATACAGGTAAGAAGACGTTGTGTTGCCTTCTTTATGTTTTGCTCTCTGACAAGCCAATAGGGTTGACCTTATTTCCTGGCTTATCCTCTCCCTGAAAATGTTCTCCTGTTGTTAGAACCAGGCTGCACCCCAGCCTACTGAAGAAAACAGCAACAAACAGGTAGTTTTCAGTCTGATGAGTCTTATATAAAATATGCTAAAGGAGAACACAACATGTTGCTCTCTTAGGCTAGGGTAGTCATAAGGAACATTACTGAGGAATTGCTGTTTAAGCTGAGAATTGAAAAGTCAATGGAATTTAGCTAAGCTAAGAATATGAGAGGAGGGATGGATGGGGGAGATTTCAATGGAAAGCAAACTGAATGTATGGTGGGATGACTTAGGAAGGAAGCCTAGTTTGTAGCAACAGCCAAAAATTCAGTGAGGCTGGATCTCTAGAGAGTGATGGGAGGCAAGCTACAAACATTCACAAGGGCTAGACTAGTGAGAACTTTGCAAGTCACTGAAGTTTTAAGCAGGATGACTAGGCACTTAGTGAATATTGCAATTGAGTAGATTTCTGAACTGTATCAAGATACAAATAATCTCAAAGTTCACAGATTTCCTTGAAATCTGATTCTGACAAAACTTACTAATTTTCTATCCTCACTCTTACATGCTTTGGGAACTCCAATTTATTTGAGGCCAGCAACATACCCAGACCAGGGGATGAATCAGAATAGATCTAACACAATCATGTCTGTTTTATTTGTTTGCCAGCTACTTATTATCCAGGGTCCCTTGTGTCTAGGAGTCACACATATGTGGCCTATATCTGGCCAATCCAATGTATAGGAAATTGTACTCGGGAACTCATATTAGCTTATCACTGCTGCTATAACAAATTGCTGCAAATTTAGAGCCTTAAAACACACACTTATTCTTTTTTTTTTTTTTTTTTTTTGGAGACGGTGTTTCGCTCTTGTTACCCAGGCTGGAGTGCAATGGCGCGATCTTGGCTCACTGCAACCTCCGCCTCCTGGGTTCAAGCAATTCTCCTGCCTCAGCCTCCCGAGTAGCTGGGACTACAGGCACGTGCCACCATACCCAGCTAATTTTTTGTGTTTTTAGTAGAGACGGGGTTTCACCATGTTGACCAGGATGGTCTCGATCTCTTGACCTCGTGATCCACCTGCCTCGGCCTCCCAAAGTGCTGGGATTACAGGCGTGAGCCACTGCGCCCGGCCCACTTATTCTCTTATAGCTCTGGTAGTGAGATGTCTGAAGTCATTCTTGTTCGGCTAAAGTGGAGGTGTCAGCAGGGGTCTTCCTTCTTGAGACTTCAGGAAGAGTCAGTTTCCTCGCCTCTTCTACTTTCCAGAGGCTACTTGCATTCCTGGCTCATGAGTCCTTCCTCATATCATTCCAACCTCCTGCTTCTACTTATCTCTCCTACTTCTCTTCTTTTGTGTCAAAGCTCCTGCTGTCTCCCTCTTATCAGGACACTTGTGATTATATTTAGGGTCCACTGAGTAATCCAGAATAATCTCACCATCTCAACTTAATCACATTTGCCAAGTCCTTTTGCCATATATGGTTTCATTCACAGATTCTGGGGACTAAAACAAGGATATGGTATCCATTATTTAGTCTACCATAAGGCCTCTGGGTAAATTTTTATTCCCTGGTAATCAGAGATCTCTCTTTCTAGTTTCTTCCCTTTCTTCTTTCTAGGATTTTTTTTTTTTTTGGGAGATAACTTGATGCCTGAAGCTGCTGCTGCCTTTTATGTAAATGACATCTAAGGATAAAAACCACACACAGTAAGTACAGAAAGATCTCAAGTTATTGGTAATAATGTTGAGTTGCTGTAAAGAATCGTAAGGAACATGCCTCCAAATTTTCTGTTAGATGTGATCATTAATTGTCTTTCCCTTTTCTGACAGAGTTGATTGGTATTGTGACCTGCAGCTGAATACAATAGTCTCTACTTATTCACTGTTTCTCTTTCCTTGGTTTTGGTTACCCAAAGTACAATGAAAGAAGATATTTTGAGAGGAACAGAGACAGGAAGAGAGGGGGACCACATTTTTATAACTTTGGTTACAGTATATTATTATAATTATTATATTATTATTGTTCATCTCTTACTGCACCGAATTTTAAATTAAATTTCATCATAGGTAAGTATAGGAAAAAATATGGTAATATATATGATTTGGTACTATCCATTGTTTCAGACATCCACTGAGGGTCTTGGAACATATCCCCTTGGATTAGGGAGACTACTGACTCCTTAATGCTCTATTTGACAAATGAAGTTCGGTCTTATTTGCAGCCAGGAAAATTTTATGATCAAGACTTTAATATTTATACAGAAATAGGAACTTCCAGTGATAGACAAGAATGAAGAGAACATCTGTTCCAGCTTCTTTATTTTAAAGATTTGAGGCTCAGAGAGGTGATATACTTCTTCAAAGCCAACAGCCAATTAGTTTACAACTGGGATTACAATTTCATCTCCTGGCTCTGGGTTTAATAATTTTCCCCCACATCATAAAACTTTGGAGCTATTGAAATAATAGCTTTGAGGGGAAAATAGTCAAAGAACCAACATGTTAAGCTTTCCCTGGGATGCAGGCTTTAATCAGGTTTCAAGTTCTTCCAACATAATATAATTTAATGGTGAGAGCTCTTGACATTAAGAGGTGAAATTTATATTTAAAAGGCTAAGATCGTGACATATTAAAGCACTTCAAAAATGTTGGCAACAAATACCAAGAGTAACTGATGGTTGTTATTGTTATACAAGAACAAAGAAGTTCAACCTCCGGAATTAAAGGTGTGTTAGTGTCATTGTTGCTCACCGAGAAGGGGTAGGCACCTGACTTTCTTTTTTTCCTCAGGACAGCTTTATCCAAATAAAGCACGGTGTGTTTCATCACCCATAATGGAAAGTGCCTGTCACTCCTTGAACATCATCATATGGTTGGTGGCCGGTGGATAATGGACCACTGAGTGTCAAGGTGACTGGCTTTCAATGCACACAAAACTAAAAATTATAGACCTGTCATTTCACAGGCAGGCCACAATTAGCTGTCTATGCAACTTGAAATTTCCATTTTGCCAGCTGAGTAATCACTTGACTAGAGTTTTTCATTTGGAAGCATTTCTAAGCCTTTTTGTGTGCAAGTCTTTTAAAATGTGGATCCTAAAGTAAATAAACAGTGCACTTAATCAGATGTATTCTTTTTAGAAACACCCTTTCGGAAACACATGGGCAAACCCCAATATTGTTGCAATAGTAACAACAATAATGTGACAAAATAGTGTAAGATTTGGGTATTTTATTTAGGGATCTTAAAAGTTCACACTGTGAAAAGTAAGAATTGTTTCTTAATACCTCAGAGTCCAGGATTTAGAAAGAGAAACTGAGATTTTGGCAGTCAGTAACTTGATAAGGTCACAAAAGGAGAAGTAAATTCAGAGCTAGGGGTCAAAATTCGAGAATTTCAGTGTTGGAAACATTCACTGATTCAAAACTATGCATTTATCACTTTTCTATTTACATTTGGTTTCCAGTTCCATATCTGAGTTCTATCTTCCCTCTGAATCTTTGAGAGATAGACAATTGATGCCAAGTGGAGTCTGCTGGAAAATTGTGTTGTAATTCCATTGAGTTGCTGTATGTGAAGTAAACTTCAAGATTCTACAATCTCAGATCAGATTCTAGACCATCTAACTGAACCTGGATCTTCTTTACCCTCTTCCTACCCTGTACCAGGTCCACAACCCTCTCTCTCCCCTTCTCCCTTGGGTGATTTATACCTAAATTTAAATTGCTGAGCCGCAAGGATACAAGTGAAGTTGACAATCAATATGAAATAAGGAAAAGATCAGAAATCTGATTTCAGAAGTGTTTGAGTGAAATTTTCCCTGTAAGTTGTGGCAACCTCATGATTTTATTTAATTTTCCATCATGTTTTGAATTATTAGAAACGTTAGGCAAGGTTATATGGAATAAAAAAGATTTCCCTGGCACAGAAAAAGAACTGAATTTGTGTTGTACTGAAATAGACCACAACTAGGCTGTTGATGGTGAAATATTGACAATTCTATTGTTTTGAATGACTGAGTGTCATATTTACTGGGAATTGATTTCTCAACTTCAGTCAAGGAGTAATTAAATTTGCAATTAGAGTCACTCTGTTGTGTAACTCAGATTATGCAAGGATCATTCTGAAACAACAACCAAGATATAAGGCCAGATTTGGTGCATAGCTTTTCTTTAATTTCTAATTTTGTGTGTCTGTGTTCAGTTTTTAAAGGACCAAAAAGCATTTTTTCCCCATCTCTCCAGGAAAAAAAAAGAAACATTTGTAGGATTACAAGAGTCTTGATTATCTGTTTTATAAGAATCTTAACCCAGAAATTGGTTAATATTCTTTCTCCCATTTAGAAAATAGTAGGCTTTGTCATTGATTCCTAATGATTAGCACAAAACGGAAAAGGCTTTTTAAAACCAGGATAAAATCTCTTTAATTCCAGAAGTGTCCATTTAAGAAATATAGACTGTGAAGATAAGCAAAGGTTATTTTTTCTAAAGGAAAGTATTTTCAAATGAACAGAGTCTGAGAGTCGTATCACAAAATGTGCCTTCTTTTGAAAGGAGTTAAATTAGACCACAATTTTATTTTAAAAATTTATGATAAATATACTGTGAATCACAATTGATAAACATTCCATTTCTCCAAATATAACTGAGTTTTAGAGCAGGCAAATGTGGATTTAATTAGGTGGAGTCAGATGAGTATTAATTATTCACCTTTCCAGAGTGAGAATAATAGCATTGTTGCTAAAGAAATGAAATAAGGCATGATACTTCTTTCCTCTTCATTCTTTTAAGGCTGCTCTGATATAACTGGCTACAGGGAGGATAACAGGAGGACATACTGAAAATTTGTCCTTCCCTTCACAATTGTGAGTAGATAGTCTTTGGAGAGTGTAGTATCCTACACTGAAATAAAATGTAATTGACTGCCTGCTTGGAGACATAAAAATATTCTCATGTTTGGAATGTACACATGCTTGTTTGTTTGTTTTGCTCTCTTGAACGCTTTCAAAATAGCTAAATAAAATCTGTCCTAATTTTTAGAGTTTCGTATATTTTAGACTTGGAAATAGTGGCCAACAGTGAGTGATAATTCACACTGATGATAATCACACCAGACTAGGTTTGTTTAATTTTGTTATAGTCTCTAAAAAGCATTTGTTAAGTATTTGCTCTGTTACACATGTAAGATCTCATGACAGATGTAGAGTCTACAAATGAAAAATACTTAAAACCACTGCAGTAAAAGGTCAGCACTTACTTGAATACAATTTGTTAGTTCCAAGTGTCAAAAAGTGGGGTTTGAAAGAACCTAAGGCTAAGATTTAACAGATGTGGGGTCTAGTTCTGACACTGACGGTGACTATTTGTTACCTACCTCAATACTGGTCGCTTCTAAGAACTGTGTGAATGTATATGTTAAGTTGTGTAAGGGGGTGTGACTGGAAGCAGCTGGAGGAAATAGAGGCAGAGAAACTCAGCAACTCTGAGTTGCAAAAACACAGGAGCTTTTTTAGTGTCCCTGAGGAAGAAAGTGAGTCTGTTATTATGTCTGCATACTAATTATACCTGTACTCTACATACTTTTAACTTTAGGTAACCTTGTGTTAACTGCCTTTTTAAGCTGAGGAAACCAATACCCATGAAGATAAAATGACTTGACCCAAATTGGACAGCTTGTCAATAGCAAACCTGGAACCAGACTCTAAAGATTTTGATTTCTTGTGTAAGATACATTTTTCCCCTAGATAACTTGTTTTAACCACAGGGCTCTGAAAATAAGCAATCTTTTCAAAGTAGCACTGTATCCCTGTAGGGTGTTGCAAATAGTTCTTCAAAAGTTGAAATAACTATATCATCTTAACGAGTCCATTATAAATTCCAATGTAATATAAAAATACGATTTAGGTGTATGTTAATTAAACTGTCTTCTAAATTCCATAACCATAAAGGAAAATATTTGTAGATATACAAAAGAAATCTAATCTTTATTTAAATAGATATTCCTTGGGGACAGGTGTTTAAACAACAGAAGCAAAAACACCGAATAAATTTCTGCAAGGGCTGTTCAGGTAAAAATTTTTGGTGAAACTGAAAACTGCTCAAAGAAATGTGTATCTGTAGAGATGTGGCAAAAGTTTGTCTTAACCTTGAATCAGTTGATATTATTTTTAAAAGTAATATTCCATTTGACAAAATCTGAGAGTCATATCACAAAGTGTGCCTTCTTTTGAAAGGAGTTAAATTAGACCACAATTTTATTTAAAAATTTATGATAAATATACTGTGAATCACAATTGATAAACATTCCATTTCTCCAAATATAACTGAATTTTAGCCTCTAAGAGAAATTACAAAACACCTCTGTAAATATATATATATTTTTGTATTAGATGCTACATTTGTAAAGAAGGTGAGCCAGAAACAAAATAAATGCTATGGAGAAGATTATTTTATTTATAGATAAATGTAATGAATAAATAAAACTCCGGATTAGTACAGAACTAATAACGCCTTCTACTTCTCTTCCAGATCTCAGTTTATTATCATTTTGTAACAGACTTTCTGCATATTCTAACTCACCGATGCCATGGTGTTGTTTCACAGGGAAAAGTGTCTTTCTCAACAGAATAGAGGTTAAGTTTTATGTCTCAGTTAAAGTATTTTTTTGCAGATCACCAGAATTATGCATTACTATAAATAATCTTAAAATTATATGTACATAAAGATTGGCCATTTAATGAATGTATTATTCTTTGTTAATATTATAAGTAGGCTCATATTCCACACTAAAATGGTCATAAATAATATAGTGACTGCTAAGTCAGGTTAATTTTAAAAGCAGAGTTTTGTGGTGCATCTTAAATGCCAGCATTCACAGTGCCATAGTTAACAAAAAAAAAAGTCACGTACGTAGTTTATTCCTCTGCCCCTCGCCCCGCAAATTCATCTGGATAAGTTTTGTGGGGCTTTTTCTTTTCACGAAAATCATTCTGTCACATCATGTGCGTGTATCTGTCACTTTATCTGAATTGCATGTGAATTATACCTTGAATAGATTCCCCAAACTGGAGAAGTGAAAATGTTCCCCTTCTGAATATTTTAGACTTGTATGAGTTCTCTAATATTTTTGTTTTTGTGCAAGGCCGCTTGTAAGGCAGCCTGGAGCCTTGAATGCTGACAGCCTCCATTAGCATTAATGCTGTTCTCTTATCTCCCGTCGCTCTCCTCCGCTCCCCCCTCGCTCTTTCTTGTCTGATGGTTCACTGACACCGTTGACAAGGCTGACACCACCAATCAGCTTCGACTCAGCAAGGTCACTGTTCAGACTTGACTCGTGATTGGCTGCTGCGCTTCAGCGTGTTATTACTGTCTGATTTGATCGGAGGCAGGGGGTGGTCTCCAATCAAACAGAGAAAAGGTCCTAGAGAAGGTAATTAAATCCTGTCAGAGGCAATTATCGGTTCCAGGGCCATGACTCTGGCCCTGAATGCAGATGATCTGAAACTGTATTCTTGTAGAAATTCAAGAGGGCTCCTGGCATGGTTCAGTTAGGCATAAAAGAAGCAGCAGGCTTTCTGCAAACAATGCAGCCCTGTATTTTGAACCTTTCTGCCTCTTTTTCCCTTTACCCGAAGACTTCTGTTTTCACTGATCAAAAATATTCCTTTTCAGGCCACATTCTAATTAATTTAATAGACAAGGTTTTCCTTTCTTGTACATAAATAATGACAAGTTTTACCCAAGAACTTCTGCCCCCAAACACGGGCTGTGACAAACAGCCTTTATCAAAGCAAACCAAAGCATTTAATGGAACGACACCAATCTGCAGTTTAGACCAAGAGAGAAAGAAATTTTAAAGACTCTAACGTGGATGTTCCTCCTGTGATGGCTTTTGCCCTGTCCATTTATACATTGCCGTGCACACGATAGAGTTTGCTGCTGTGACAAATCTGGAAGTTTCTACAAGGTAATCTAGTGATGGCTACAGGTTTTTGTTGTTGTTGTTTTTAACACAGAGAAAAACTGCAGCAGATTTCAGTATGTGGGGTAAATGCCCCCCCAAAAAAATGTGTAGTGGAGTTAACATTTTAAAACTGAGGTCTGAAAAATAAAGACAGCAAGAAAGGAATGCTGTAGTTTTAATTGGGAAGAGAAAACAAAGACAAACACTATAGGTGTACTTCTGCTTTTAAATAAAGAGAATACTTCAGTTTTGTGTCCTGTGTGATTTCTCAATTGCTATTAAATAAGCTTTGTGATGTTTTTGTCGAAGGACCCAGGGCTGAAAAGTAAACCTCTCTCCATATCCTGAAAAATAGTCATTGTTCTCAATATCGTTAATCAGTTTAGCATGAAAAATATTTGATCCAGCATAAAGGTGTATCATAGTTTCTATACCCACACACTACTGGCTTTAACAGACTTTATAAAATACTGCACTCAATAAATGCCAACCTTACAAATAGCCTTGATTTCAATCTTTATGTTTTGTGAGCATGAGTATTATTTTTGCAAGAATAAGATGTTCAAAACACCATTAAAACAATTTCCGTATTGTTGCTGATCAAACAGTTTAACCACTAGGGTTTCTCCCCAGGGAACAGTTAACTTTCCTCTAATCTTGGTTGTTTTCTTTGTTTCTAAAACACCATATTCCTTAATATGCCTGCCTTTATTTGTTTTGTTGAAACATAAACAGATGCTCTAAGCAAAACACCATTTTAAAAAAGTAGTCCGTGCTACTAGTCCATTAATCAGAATGAGGTATCAGGCTGGGAAAGAAATTGGTGGGAGAAGATGTTAATAATAATGAAAAATGCTCTGGACACTGGTTGGGTGGATTTAAAAAAATCACAAGTCCAAATCTTTACACATGACTCTGAAAATGATGTTTAATTCATTCCATATTGCATTTTGGGAACATCAAAGGCTTCATCAACTTCCTTAATAAAGATAAAATAGATATGTAGAAAGAAGCAAACTACTCACAAATCTGGCGGCATATTTTAGACCATTAGAACCAAGGTTCATTGCTAGTACCAAAATATCTCTCTTTCTTCCATCTGAGTGACAACTCTATCTGTATCATTTTTGAGCTAGGGCATTTATTTTTATTTGATACATCATTGTATATTATTGTGTGGTTAAGTTGTTTTGTTTTGTTTTGTTTTGAACTGAAGTGGTGGCTGTTTTAACGAAGACACTTCTTCAGAAAGAAGTCTTTATTTGTGAAAAAAAGGAACAGTTCTTGTAATAAAACAAACAAAAATTGAAATGTTTTCCCCGGATATTTAAGATCAGTGCTTCTAAAAGAGAGAAAAAAGAAGAAAACCTGAATGATCTGAAACTGTATTATGGTGGTAACTCAGGAGGGCCCCTGGCATGGTTCACTTAGGCATAAAACTGTACCTAGTTTATTGAAGAGTTCTTTGTATTCCAGGCAACATCATTTTATTTGCTCTGGTTGCATCTTCCAAGCTTCCTCACCGGATTGAGAGCTACTTAGGGGTAGGAATGTTATACTATTCCATCTGGTATACCCAGGAAACCAGTAAGTAGAAGACTGCATTAATTCCACGGACCTTTATGGGACCCATGTAAGCCTCCATGAGATGGTCCTACCTCCAAATTGGGATCGTGGAAATCAGCAGTAACTACATTGCAACGTGACTCAATCAGAGAGGGATTAACTAAAATATCTTATTAAGGAGTAGACCTTGGTGTGGCTGCTATTACCCATGTCAAAGTCTAATTTGCTCTGTAAATAAAGATAGAAGCTTCCTTACGCTATTACTTATTTCTGTGAGCATTCAAGTCCTAAATATCAGAACTGCCTTAATGCAAAATATCTGAGGTCATTTGAATTATAAAGGTGGGCTGTCTGCATGATGTGTCTTTAAATGGTTTGTAAACAGAACTCTCCAGGGGACCTTATGTTTGTTCAGTATTAAAATGTATCTTAAAATTTACAGTGTTCATGCAAAACATAGAAAATAATTCACATTTATCTCCTTATGTTCAGTTGCTTTGGTCAGCATTATTGGAATGGGAAGACAGGATTTGCTTTTTAATTGGTCTTTGCCAGATTTCTGGTGAGATTACTAGCACCACCAACTGCAGGAACACACAGCCCAAACAAAGCCCCGCTGGGGTACATTTTCAGGATGGTGCATACGGGAACAATAGTTTATGAACAGTAATAGGAGCTGGGTATGCAATTCCCTCCCCAACACCAGGATAAGTATACCCCACTGATTACTGAGTGCACTGAAAATACTTGAGCAAATAAGATAAAAGCCATCTGCACATCTCTTTATTTGTAAGTTAGAATTCCTCGAAAGCAATTGGAAAAAAAAAAGAATGACATGAAAATGACTACGAAGCCACATATACTAAGAAATATATATATACATATTTAAAGAAAAACTGGCAGCGAAAAACTAGCTGGGCCTTACTACATGGGTAATAAAAAAAATTAACTTTCACCTTTCTGTGATGTTGCTATGAATTCTGTGCATTTCAGGCTGCATATTCACCCCTCGAGGGATCTAAAAACTTATCAGATTTTATTAATTTATTGGCTCTGCACTGAGGTGTACTGTAAACCAATTTTAAGTACTTCATTTTGGTATTTATTCACTGCTCACTAAAAGAAGCAGCCTTTCCTATAAACCCCGAGGGTTTCCATAATCAGTTATATTATGGTTTTCTCAACCTGAGGATATGAAATCTAAATATATTTAAATATTTCATTCGATATTTCTTAATGGGTGTCACCTTCCTTCTTGATTTGTAAAATTAGGGACACATTCTTTCAGCAGCAGCATCAGAATTGCATACTTGATGGTGTGATTCCAGAAGACTGTCTTATCCCTATTTATTGTAGATGGCAGTTTTACCCTTCTTCCAGAGACAAAAACTGAAAATGTGATTGGTGGGATAGACAAGCTAACTTCATAATGAATTTGAAGTTGAACTCTAAGATCAGAGAATGGTGTGCTGAACTAAAAGTTGGAGGACTCAGTTCCAGACCTGGTTCTGCCCTGATTAGCCACCCAGAATATTAGCTGTGATTGGTCCTGCCAAGCATCTGCTTCATTTCCTTTCCTTACTCCAGGGTTGCCACATAAGATGTAGGATGCTTAGTGAAGTCTGAATGTCAGACAAAGAATAATATTTTAGTAAACATATGTCCCAAGTATTGCAGGGCACATGCTTACACTAAAAGTTATTTTATGTTTATGAGAGATTCAAATTTACCTTGTATTTTCTTTGCTAAATCTTTCAGCTATGCCCACTCTACCTGCAGAGATACTCGAAGCCTAGTACAGGCCAATGCAGAAGTTCTCCAAATATGGGGGTGATGTCAGTGTCAGTGCGAAAACTGCCCCTTGATCAAATTTCCACTAAAACTTGGAGGTTAATTTCTTGCCTATTACCTTTACCATCTTCAGATATCCCTGCAAATATTTTCTTTTATATTCTAATATACAAACTCATCTGTTCATCTGCTGCTTCCCAATTAATCATTCCTTTTTGTTTCCTTCTCCCAATTACTTGCACATGTTCTCAGGGGCTCATAGTCCCATTATTCATAAAGTCCTCTTTATCTTGATGTTGGAGTCTCCTCTTCTGCCAGAGGCCTTTGAACCAGAGCAATTCCATCTTGAGTTGGGGCTGGGTAAAATAAGGCTGAGACCTACTGGGCTGCATTCCCAGACTGTTAGTCATTCTACGTCACAGAATAAAATAGGAGATCAGCACAAGATACAGGTCATAAAGACCTTGCTGATAAAACAGTTTGCAGTAAAGAAGCCGACTAAAACTCACCAAAACCAAGATGGCGATGAGAGTGACCTCTGGTCATCCTCACTGCTACACTCCCACCAGTGTCACGACAGTTTACAAACGCCATGGCAACATCAGGAAGTTATCCTACATGTTCTAAAATGGGGAGTCATGAATAATCCACCCCTTGTCTAGCATATCATAAAGAAAAAAAATGGGCAGCCAACAGCCCTTTGGGCTGCTCTGCCTGTGGAGTAATCATTCTTTTATTTCTTTACTGCCTTAAGAAACATGCTTTCACTTTAAGTACTTGGCTCAAATTCTTTCTTGCACGAGATCCAAGAACCCTCTGGATCAGGACTCCTTTCTGGGAACATCTCTCTGGTAACCACGAAGGGACAACACTAAGGAAATCCCTAACTGAAAGGCTAATTTTGGGTAAGTGGTGGGGTCTGATAACATCTTTCTGGTGACCACAGAAGAGACAATACTGAGGAGATCCCTGACCTAAAGTAAAATTATCTGCACACACCAATTTGCTGACTTTGGTAAGTAAGGGTGCATATACTCAGGTAAAGGATTGCATATACCCAGATTGGATTACAGGTTCAATCTGGGGGAGTTAGAATCTCTCCTGAGACATAGAGGGTTAAAGGCTCCTCTCAATAAAAGGTAAGGACACTTGACGGAACTTGGATTTGAGGCCCAACTTAGGAAGGTTAGAGTCCTTCTTAAGATTCAGGGGGTTAGAGGCCCCTCTCAGTAAAGTCCCTCTCTGCTAAGAATGGATTTGGCACCATGGGATGTTAACTGCTATTGTCTTTGAATTAATCTACCTTGCACCTTGCTGACGGCTGTAAGTGATAGGATTAGGCATGTATAGGACCATGGGACATGGGAGCTTTTTTCTCCCTAAAAGGGGTAACTTGAGAGCTAATGGGACTGCTGGAAAAGATCCCTTCACCACTGACAAGCAGTTGCCTGAACTTTTTATTGTCACTGGAATGGGTGGGTCTTTTCAGTGTCGCTGGGATGGGTAGGTTTTTCTCTGGCCTCTGTGAGCTGCTCACCTTCCCCACCCTGCTGTAGGCAATGCTTTTCTCTCTCTCTTTCTCTTTCCTATCTTTCTATTGTTCAGAATGATCATCTTGCCCAGAGACCACATGTTAAAAAATGTCCTTGGGAGCTTAACCTTGTAACCCCATGGTCATGCTTTCTGTTGGTCTCCGCCGCCACAATAGTGGCCCAGGTTGAATCCCTGGCTTAGGAAATGAGGTCCTTTCTTGTTTAATAGCTATCTGTGTGACCTTTGCCATTTGTTGATTGTCTTCCCCACCACCAATCATCTTGAATTTTCCTTTCTCAAAGCACCTGTGAGGTTACTTTTGGTAAAGTTCAAAAGCCAGACATATTGGCCATTTGGCCTGGCTCTCATGACCTTGTTCTTGCTTGCCTCTCTTCTCTGCCCCTCTAGTCCTCATCCCCAGCTCGTGGCACTGACCTCTAGCACAAATGCTTGCCTTCCTCTATTCTCCAAACAGATGGAGTCCATTTCTGCTTTAGGATCTTCATGCCTCCCTTTCCTCGTGCCTAGAATGCTCTTCTTTCAGGTCTTAACATGACCCGTCAACATTCAGGTCTGTTTTTTAAATCCAGCTTTCACAGGGAGACCTAGCCACCTATAAAAAAGTAACAAGCTACTTTTTCTTTGACCAGGAAATGTTTAAGTCATAAGTCTTAATTCTAAATACAGAATTAAGAATGAGGGCAGCACCTACTATCAGGTGGGCAAGTTAGTTGCTCCAAAAAGATAAAATGATTGAGCCCTTTTCTCAAGAGGGAGTCGGAGTTGATCTGCTCTGAGGCCTTGCATTTAAATCCTTACTATCTGTTCTTGGAGAAAATAGTCAACTTCTCAGATGATTATAGACCTTTCCTGGATTCACTCAGGCCCTCAATGCCTTAGAGAGGCTTTCTGATTTGCCTTCATCGATGTCTCCTTTGTCAGGCATTTGTATTCCCTTGACCTGATCTCAAGGTCAGGAACTGGGGAAGAAAGGGAGTTTTCAAGTGGCCACAAGGCCCAGTCTCAACACACATGGCCAAGGAACCAGATACTTCTGGCCAACGCCCTTTGTTTTCTAAAAAAAAAAAAGTCAGCTTAATTAAAAGGGGATATTCAAGCTCTAACAGACTGGGACTCACTGGGAAAAGCAGAGGAGCCACCACAGACGCTGTTTTGGGAAAAACCTCTGTTTTCCTCATGAAACGCCAGGAATTGGAAGTGAATAGATCTCTCTCAAAGTCTAAGGCTTAGTTCTGTTTTGCAGAACACAAGTGAGTTTTGTTTTTTTTTTTTTTTTTTTTTTTACTTTTGGGGTAGCAGAAATTATATTATGAGAGAGCTTTAGTGTGTAATAACTAGGTAGGAAATTCAGTTTTGGGATGGGCTGATTCTCTCTTTTTGGGGATCCAAGATCTGGTATAAAAACGGGACTCTTGGCCATACGCAGTGGTTCACACCTGTAATCCCAGCACTTTGGGAGGGCCAGGTGGGCAGATCACCTGAGGTCAGGAGTTCAAAACCAGCCTGGCCAATATGCGAAACCCTGTCCCTACCAAATATACAAACATTAGCCAGGAATGATGGTGGGTGCTTGTAATCCCAACTACTCGGGAGGCTGAGGCAGGAGAATCTCTTGAACCCAGGAGGTGGACCTTTCAGTGAGAAGAAATGGTGCCACTGCATTCCAGCCTGGGCAACAGAGCAAGACTCTGTCTCAAATAAATACATAAATACATAAAAAGGGACCCTTAATTTTTGGAGATCTGTTTTGCCTTCCAGTTATGGTTGCTTATTAGGCCCTAAAAACTGCATACTCTCCTGATCCTGTTACTCCAGGGGCTCCACCCTGAAGCCAGTAATCCAATTAAGGAAATGGTGAATAAAAAAAATCTTACAACTACCGGATCTTCTTCTGTCTGCCTGTGTATTTATATGTGTTGTCTGTGTGATGTTTATGTATGAAAGAGCTTTTAATGGCTTGAAAAGAATAACCTATTAAATATTTTGTGAGAAAAGTAAAAAGTGTAATGTCTTTTGGGTCACATGACTTTAGTAATCTTTGGAATATAAAAATAGTTTGAAAGATTATTGGTAAAAGTTGCTAAGAATTAACATTATAACGTAATTGAGACAATTGAAAAAAACAGTTTTATATGCAAGGTGTGTAAAGAAAGTGAAATGTGTTTTTGTAAAAGATTATAAAAAGGCATGGAAATGTGGATTTTTTTTTTTTGGCCTAGATTAAAAGGTTAAAGGATTGTTTAAAGTTAGATAGAATAAAGCTGAAGCCTTGAGCAATTTGTGAGAAGTTTGTGAAAAATTAACCTTGTAAAAAAATTATGTGTGTGAACATATTGGTTGAAGCTAAAGAGGTATTATTCAGTTTTTCCATAAATTGAGCCTTGGAATAAAAGCACTAGAAGGTTTTCTGAGAGTACTCATCTTCTCTTTAACAAAACATTTGTAAAGGGTTATGGAAGGTTTATAAAAATCCTACCTTATGGTCAAACTGATTTAGATTGGATAGATTTATCTATAAGGTTTTATTAAAAATTGGGGTTTAACATTAATAGTATACTAATGTAAAAGTGAAATTGAACTTATTTGGTATGAAAGTCATACAGGAAGCATTGTCAATTATGAAATCATGTTTGCTTTTCTTTGGGCTGTATTTGTATAAATGTGTTATTGTTATGTGTTCCAAAATTATGAGAAACTCCTATAAATCTGATATAGTTTAGTGTATATTAATAATTATAATTGTTATAAAAAATTGTTGTATGCCACAGAAATAACCAGTATTTTCTTTTCAATTGTGGCTTTAATAGTGGCTCTCCTAAGACTTTTTGTCATTCACAGACAATTGACAATTGTTGTTTTGCTTTGATTCTCTTCAAAGGTGGTTTATAATCAGCCATAAGACCCTAACAGGTGTTCTTATATGCAAGTTTCCAATAACTTCGGAGATTGTGACATTAGAATAGAGAAAAAAATTTTCAGGGCTCTCATGGAAAGCTAGAATGTTCATAATTATCAAGCAAAATCAGAGTTAACTGAATGGACTAATAGAAGATTGAATTAATATGTTTTGACTTTTTGCTTAAAACGTTGCTGAATCTTTGTTTTATTTTTCAGAGTCAAGGAAACTTTTATTTTGAGCTATCTGCAACTTGTAACAATTGAGTAATGTATACTCCTGTGAACAAAATTTGGAGCATATTTGTTTCTCTCTACCTAATTTCTCCAGAATTTGGAAACTATTTGTGAGTATTCTGATTTCTTTTGGAACAGGACACAATTGGAGAAACTGGTTATTTTACCAAGGCTTTGACTTGGAATGGCATGCTCACAGGATTCTTCAAGAATCCTGTGATAAGTAAGGGACCTCGAGAGAAAACGAATTTACCCAACTCAAAGGTATTTGAGGGTACAAACCCATGACTGGGCTCAGTTTAAAAAAAAAATTATTATCTCAAATTCCTTTTATGGAACAAAGTTCCAGCAAAGCCTATTTAAAAAGCCTATCTGAAAAATAATTATTCTTGCTGCACTTTACACAAATAATCAGATCATGTATAAAATTAAGGCTTATGTTTGCGAAGTAATTAGTCCTGTTATGATTTGCCTTTAGCAAAAATAGGAAACTGGAGAGAAAAAAATTATGTTTCAAGAACTGTGGTGCACCTGTTATTCGATTCTAGTTTTATCAGTTTTTTATTCATTTCTTTATTTACTTATTTATTTATTTTTGAGATGGAGTCTGGTTCTGTCAGCAGGCTGAAGTGCAGTGGCATGATCTCTGCTCACTGCAACCTCCGCCTCCTGGGTTCAAGTGATTCTCCTGCCTTAGCCTCCTGAGTAGCTGGGAATATAGGCATGTGCCACCACTCCCAGCTAATTTTTGTTTTTTTAGTAGAGACAGTGTTTCACCATTTTGGCCAGGATGGTCTTGAGCTCATGATCTCGTGATCCACCCACCTTGGCCTCCCAAAGTGCTGGGATTACAGGAGTGAGCCACCATACCCAGCCCAGTTGTTGTTTTTGTAAAGTTGTTATTTTTTTTTCCCCTGCATTTTAGGCTGACCTTGAGTATTCCTTTGAAGCAATCAGTGATCTCTAGCTGCTGCTCAGAAGAAAAAAGAGGGACTGGTAATGTAAAAATCTGAATCAATATCCTAATTCTGGGCACACTGTAATCAGCTAGCAACCCCATATCTGTTTTGTTCCAACAATAACCCAGTTCATGGAAAGCCTTCTAATTTAGTTTACTTGGACAATTTTACTTATTTTGCTTTACTGTTGTGGACAATATTGCTATTGTACTCTTTGTGTAGGCATGCAGGGTAAGCTTACTTAATGTTTTCTTAAATTGAGCTCTTATTAATCTTCCAGATATCACCTTTTGTTAGAACTCAAGAATTATAAGTGGCCCTTGCCAATCACAGCTATCTGACTGAGCTCCTCTCTACCCTGAATACAAGCGACTCAATAATTAGGTGGGAATATCATCACCCCTGTTCAGCATGAAGAATTTTGGATCTTTTCCCCTCTTCAACCCTTAGGATTAAGAATTCTTCCAGGAGGTGAAGGTTGCAGTGAACTGAGATGGCATCACTGCACTACAGCCTGGGTGACAGAGCAACACTTTCTCCAAAAAAATAAATAAATAAATAAAAGAGAGTTTTCTCATAAAAGGGATGGGGAAATATATCAGAGACATTTGAACCAGAGCAATTCTATCTTGAGTAGGGGCTGGGTAAAATAAGGCTGAGACCTACTGGGTTGAATTCCCAGAAGGTTAGCATTCTAAGTCACAGGATAAGATAAGAGGTTGACACAAGATACGGGTCATAAAAACCTTGCTGATAAAACAGGTTGCAGTAAAGAAGCTGGCCAAAACTCACCAAATTCAAGATGGCAGTGGGAGTGACCTCTGGTCATCCACACTGCTGCACTCCCACTAGTGCCATTACAGTTTACAAATGCCATGGCAACATCAGGAAATTACCGCATATGGTCTAAAAAAGGGAGCCATGAGAAATCCATCCCTCGTTTAGCATACAATCAATAAATAACCATAAAAATGGACAATCAGCATCCTTCAGGGCTGCTATGCCTATGAAGCAGCCATTGTTTTATTCCTCTACTTTCTTTATGTCTTTTTCTTTTTCTTTCTTTTTTTTTTTTTGAGTTGGAGTTTTGCTCTTGTTGGCCAGGCTGGAGTTCAATGGCATAATCTCAGCTCACTGAAACCTCCGCCTCCAGGGTTCAAGTAATTCTCCTGCCTCAGCCTCTGAGTAGCTGAGATTACAGGCATGTACCACCACACCTGGCTAATTTTGTATTTTTAGAAGAGATGGGGTTTCACCATATTGGTGAGGCTAGTCTTGGCCAGGCTAGTCTCGAACTCCTGATCTCATGATCCACCCACCTCAGCCTCCCAAACTGCTGGAATTACAGGTGTGAGCCACTGTGCCAGTCTTTATGCATGAATTTTATCATTATCCTTGAGAATTATAGCATCCATATAGAGATTTTACTAATATCCTTTCTTTGCATGATTTTGCTTCTTCATCATTGAAGAAGTTTACCTTCATCTAAAAAAAATGCACCTAATACTAATGGTCAGAATGCAGAGAAAGAGGTAAAAAAGGAAAAAAGGAGAGCAGGACCTCATTTCAAGGTTGTGATCTGAAGAGGTGAAATTTTTTTTGCATTTGTAGCAGAACTGATAATAGGCAAGTGGAAACTTGTTAAAGGATAAACATGTCTAGACAATTTTATCAGAAGTATCTAAAAAATATCTTCTCCCAAATGCACCATGAGCCATCCATCCCTGAATTAATATCCAAGAGAATGAATTGAACAATCATGGTCAGAGTTTGCATCAAATAGGTTGTAATTAAAGAGTGCCTATAATTACAGGGCCTCAAATAATCTAACAAAGCATTTTTAACAACATAATTGACACTTTAAGGTCTGCGGAGATGACATGCCAACAGATATATTTCAGCAGCTTCTAGGAATTAGTATGGGAGTGATAAGCCCAATCGAGCTAGATCTGAAACTTAAGAGATAATAAGATGATGACGAAGTGAAGGTAAATGTTATGAACTTAGCAAACCTGATGAAGAACTGGCATTGGTAGTGAGGAGGATGGTGAAGGAGAACGAGTACAATTGAGCTTCATTAATCACATGAATCAGCTGGGACAAAAAAAAATTTTTGACATGTTTACCATCACATTCACTTTTCATGGCTAGAACCATCTTTAGTAATCAATTATAACCTAATGTCCTGTTCAGTGGGGCTTCTGAACAAATCTCTTTCAATCCAGCAAGCCAGGCAACTCAATCAATACATTGAAAGTGACATATGAGATGAAATTCCATTTCTTTACCTTAGACTAGATTATATGAAACAAGCTTTGCAGCATTACAATTCTTTCATGTTTAACATGAAAAAATTTCAATGAGTCTATCTCTCCTTTAGGAGATGATACAGACTGTAGCATGTTATAATCAGGCCCCTCACACCAAATTATTTCAAGTTCCAGAAAAAAAAGAGATACAGACATTTGCTATCTTCAATCCATTTTTCAAAATTTTAAACACAGAAAACCAAAAAAGACATTTAAATTTAATTTTGTGAAGATGAAAGGGAAATTTCATTTTTGACATGTCTAACCACCACATTATCAGATATATAGATTTCAAGAAACCAACATTCAATTTTGTGAGCTTTTTTTCATTCCCCATATATGTCATGTTGTAAATCCATTTTGAAGATACATTGACAGAGTTGTTTTTTTTCTTCAAGATTTCACTGGCTTTTTCTTAAACCAGAACCTAAATCTAGCTTTGAAAACAAAAGTATCCTCAAAACACAAGAACAATTCTTTCCTTAAAGATCGTCTGCATTTTTTCCTTTTTGTATTGACAGAATATGGCACTTTCCAAATTATCCACTGTGTTGGAAAATTGTATGAGGGGAAACACTTAGTTTTTTTGTTTTTATTTGTTCATCTGTTTGTTTAAAAAAAGAAAAGTTTATTAACCCATCTTGAATAATCTTACCACTCCTCATGACATCAAAAGTTGAAGAAATGTAAGGTAATACATATTATGAATTTTATTACACTGAACAATATTGAATAAGGCCAATATTGAATATAGAGTTAGTTGAATTCTATGAAAATCTGATTTTCATAGAATGTCAACTTTTTTTGTCATTTTACACTTTTATAAACATACTTTTTGCCCTCTTCACAAATATAATTAATGATCCATGAGGAAAACTTTGGAAAGACAGAAAACAAAGGAAAAAATCATTCATATTTCTTTTACCCAAAAGTTTCCAGGCTTTTTATATTTCCATGTTCTTTGTCCTTTTTCCTCCCTCTCTCCCTCCCTGCCTATTTCCTTCCATCCCTCTGGCCCCATGAAGTATCCATTGTTATTGTTTCTGTTTTACCTCCAGCACCATACTATGAAAAGTATTTCCGTAAAAAAATCTACATCCTTTCTTTATAAGTTTTTAAGAAAAATCTTACAGTGAAACAGACTGTAGAATTTGATGAAATGTGTACAACCGTGTGACCTACATTAAAATCCGGATATAGAACTGTCCCACCTTCCAGTTAATCCTCAGAACTAACCCCAAGATAACTAATGTTTAGTTTTTTTCTGTTCTTGAATTTACTTAAATGGAATCATACAGTGTGTAGTGCTTTTTATTTGGCTTCTTTCGTTGGACATAATGCTTTTGAGATTTGTTCATGTTGTTGCACAAAATAGTTCAATCTTTTTTATTGCTGAGTTGAATCTTATTGTATGACTCTTCCACAATTTGGCTAGGTTATCTGTTCTCCAGTTGAGGAACGTTTGAGTTATTTCCAGTTGTCTATTTTGAGTGACGCTGCTAAAAACATTCTAGTACAAGTCTCTTTTGGACATCTACATGATTTTCAGTGGTCACACAGTATACCACTGAATTTGTATGCTATATATACTTAACCCAACAGCTAATGTTGCTCAGTAAATTATTTTCTGCTTTAACAATCAGAAACAATGCTATCTTGTAAATCTATATGAGTTTTATATTATTCTTTTTAAAAATAAAATATAGATAACATAAAATTTCTCAGTTTAACCATTTTAAGTGTACAGTCCAGTGGCATTAAGTACATTGTGCAACCATCAACACTATCCATCTCCAAAACTCTCTTGTCATCCCAAATTGAAATTCCACACTCATTAAAAACTCCCGTTCACACCTTCCTCTAGCCCCTGCTAACTACTGTGTTATTTTCTGTTGCTATGAATTTGACTATTCCAGGGACCTCATATAAGTGGAATTGTATAACGTTTGGCTCTGTGTGTCTGCTTATTTCACTTAGCATAATGTGTCTATGATTCACCTATGTTATATCATCTTTCAGAATTTTATTCCTTTTTAAGTATTTTATTCAATAATACTTTGTATATGCATATAGTAATTTTGTTTATCCATTCGTCTGTTGATGGATATTTGTGTTGATTCTACTTTTTGACTATCAGGAATATTGCTGCTATAAATTTGGGTATACAAATATCTCTTGAAATCTCTGCTTTCAATTCTTTGGGGTCTTTACCTAGAAGTAGAATTACTGGATCATATGGTAGTTCTGTTTAATTTTTTTGAGAAGCCTTCATATTTTTCTCCAGAGTAGCTACACAATCACATTCTTACTCTATGAAATGCATGAGGGTTTTGATTTCTTCACTTTCTCACCAACACTTATTATTTTATCTTTTGTTTTGTTTTATTTTTTGATAATTCTAATGGGTGTTAAGCAGCATCTCATCATGATTTTGACTTTGTGAGTTTTTGTGCCTAACTTTGAATATATTTCTCATTATGCGCTTAGGCAACATTTCTGGAAACATTGTGTCTCCAAGGTTATGTCCATTATGGCCCACAAAATATGCAGGGCCACATTTCATTCCAGAAAGGATATGCTACTTTGTTCTATCAGCAGTGATATGAATTCTTTTTAGATTGGTATTTCCTTTCTTTTTTAGACAAGTCTAAATTATTCTAAACCATTTTCTTGAAGGTTTCCAGTATCTGGGTATTTTGCCTTCATTGTGGTAATTATCCAGTTATTTGGAAATATTTTCATATTTTGCATGCTGGTGATCACCAATGTTTGTGCTAATGGCCACTGATTAACTATTATATGTGAATAATTTAAAATTTTTTCATCAATTAACTTTTTTTTTTTTTTGAGACCCAGTCTCACTCTATCATTCAGGCTGGAGTGAGTGCAGTGGCATGATCTCGGCTCACTGAAACATCTACCTCCTGGGTTCAAGCTGTTCTCTTATCTCAGCTTCCCTAGTAGCTGGGACTACAGGTGCCCGCCAATACACCTGGCTAATTTTTGTATTTTTAGTAGAGACAGGGGTCTCACCAAGTTGGCCAGGCTGGTCTCAAACCCCTGACCTCAGGTGATCTGCTAGCCTCAGCCTCCCAAAGTGCTGGGATTACAGGCGTGAGCTGCTGTGCCTGACCATCAATTAACTATTATTCATCAAAAAAATTTTAGCTTGTGCTTTCCTTATTTCCCTGTTCTCCGTGTAGTAAGTACTTTGTCTTCTTAAGGGATATTGCTATGGTCTGAATGTTTGTGTCCCCTAAATTTATACATTCAAATTTTAACCCTCTAGGTGATTGTATCAGAAGGTGAGGACTTTGAAAGGTGATTAGGTCATGAGGCAGAGCCCTCATAAACGTATTAGTGCCCTTATAAAGGACACCCCTGAGACATTCCTCACCCCTTCCATCATGTGAGGACACACTGAGAAGATCCCATCTATGAACCAAGAAATGAGCCCTCACCAGACACTGAATCTGCTGGCATCTTGATCTTGAACTTCCCAGCCACAAGAACTGTGAGCAATGAACTTCTCTTATTTATAAGCTGCCAAGTTTATGGTATTAGGTTATGGCAGTCCAAACAGATTAAGACAGATCTTGATAAATTATAGTAGCAATTTTGTAGCAATAATTATTTCTTGTATTTGCATAGTGTTTTAACTGTTAAGCACTGTATTATTTAAACTCTTTCACACACATTATCTTTCTGGAGTCTCACAACATCCCTTCTAGGAAGGTAGGAAATGTACTGTTACTGTTATAGGTGAAGAGACAGATGCAGAGAAGTTAACTCTAAGGCCAGCAAGCTAGTTAGTGATAGAGGCAAGAGCAGAGGCTCACTCTTCCAACTCCTATTTAAAGCTCTTTCTTGGATACTATACAACCTTCCATAAATATATAAAAGAAGTCTTTTTTAAAAACACCATATGTATAACATTTAACATAAAATAAGTAAGCTCAAATAGAATTTGCCACTTTGTCAGGCTCAACACACATAATTTTGATATGATGCCAGGAGCTAATGAGGATAGGCATATAATTTCATCATTACACTGAAGATAGACATTTTAAAGCAAGCACAGTGGACAAATTAGCTCATCATGGACAGATGATAGTTGTTATTTTCAATTACTTCATGAGGATTTTTCTCAATAATGCTGCACAGTTGCAACTGTCTCATTTTACTTGGCGTCCAGTAAGACATGTGGCCCCTAGGACAGGAAAAAGAAAATCTTTGTGATGCTTTCTTGGTCACAGAAAACTGATTAATATGAAAGGTGTCATACCTTTAAAAACTAAAATGTGTCATTAAAAAATAGAATCAAAATTTTACAACTTTTTAAAATTAAAAATTTTGAAATGATCACAGCTGAACAAAAGGCAAGAATTTTCCAAACGCTGAGCCTAGCTTCCTTCTGTAGGAATGACATTCCTGCACAGGTGTCTGCCGATTCAGTTTTGGCTTTATACTTGGAAACCCTGCAGAGGTAAATAAATTCCTAGTTCATGGCTGTCAAACATACTAAATCATTTTATAAAGGAAGTCTTTATGGAATTCCAATATAGGAAATTGAGAAAAGTGGAGCAATGCTATTTAAAGCAGAGGTGAGAGGGGCCTGTGTCCCTATGCCCCTCAAGATTTATATTATTTCTTATCATCCAGTTCTTGCTATGCTTAGTGATGGGGACCTAGTGAAGGGCAAAAGCAACAATGTTCCTGCTCTCCTGAAACTTACAACCATTTAGTCCAATAGAGGAGACAGATAATCAAATTATCATGATATCAAGTGTAAAACTACAACTTTGATGCTTATGTACAGAAGATGTGCACAGTAAATTATAATAAAGAACATGGTCTAGTTGAAGAGGTCAGGGAAGTATTCTCCAAGGGAGTGGTGCTTGAGCTTGAAGTGGGATGATTGACTTGGGAGTGGGGGGTGCAAGCCTGCAGTGAGCCAAAGTCCTGCCACTACACTCTAGCCTTGGTGACAGAGTAGCACACCTTGTCAAAAAAAAAAAAGGAAGGAAGGAAGGGAGGGAGGAAAAGAGGGAGGGAGGGAGGGAGGGAGGGAGGGAGGGAAGGGAAATGAATGGAGAAAGGGAAGAAAAAGAGAGAGAAAGAAAGAAAGGAAAGAAAGAAAAAGAGGGAGAGAAAAAAGGAAGGGAGGGAGGGAAGAGAGAGAGAAAGATAAAGGAAAGAAAGAAGGAAGGAAGGAAAGAAAGAGAGAAAGAAAAAAGAAAGGAGGGAAGGAAGTGAAGGAGGGAGGGAGGGAAAAAAGAGATAGAGAAAGAAAGAAAGAAAGAGAGAGAGGATGAAAGGAAGGGAAGAAGGGAGGTATGAGGGAGGGAAAGAAAAGGAGGGAGGGAAGGAAGAATGAGAGATAAAGAAAGAAGAAAGAAATAAAAGACAGAAAGGAGGGAAAGAAGGAGGAAGGGAGGGAGGGAGGGAAGGAGGGAGGGAAAGAAGGAGGGAAGGAAAAAAGGAAAAGAAAAAGAGAAGGAAAGAAAAAGAAAGAGAGAGGGAGGGAGGGAGGGACAGGAAGGGAAGGGGGAGTGAGGGAGGGAGGGAGGGAGGAAGGAAGGAAGGAAGGAAGGAAGGAAGGAACGAAGGAACGAAGGAAGGAAAGAGAGAGAGTGGGCTTGTATGGGGGAAAAAAGAAAAGAATATATAGACCAAGAGAAGGTGAGGCTAGAGGGATAGGTAGAGCTGAGCTATGTAAAGAAAGAGATGACTGGCTGTATTAAGAAGTTTTGTCCTTGTCATAAGAACAATGGAGGTTATTGAGAGTCAGTGGCATGGCTCAATATGCATTTTGAGAGGATAATTCTGCTGTGGTGTATAACTCTGGGAAGGGGCTGACAGTGGATAGGAGTAGACAAGTCAGTAGACTAGCTCTGTAATCCAGGCAAAAGAAGACAAGGGGAAGCATGGATGGATTAGGAAGTAAAATTTACAGGACTGAGAGGATATTAAGGGAGAATCATGAGAGGAAGGAAGATGCTAAATGCAGGATTCAGGCTGGTGTAATAGATAATGTAACTGATGAGGGGAGAATTCCTTTAGAGCGGGGGCCAACAAACTATGGCATATGGGACAGATACTGTCTGCTGCCTGTTTCTGAAATCCAGTTTTATTGGAACACAGCCATGCTCATTTGTTTATGTAGTGAGTATGGCTACTTTTGTGCTGTAAATGCAGAGCTAAGTAGTTGCGACAGAGCCTGGCTCACAAAGCCTAAAAGATCTATTATCTATGTCTTTACAGAGAAAGTTTGCTGACCTGGCCCTAGAGACAATATGTGTGTGTGTGTGTGTGTGTGTGTGTGTGTGTATTTTATATATTCAATAAAATATATATATATACATAGAGAGACATGAAAGGAAAAAAATACTTACATAGACACAAATATATATGTATGTATATATTTATATATACATATACACACACGTATATATACACACAAGTATGTGTGTGTGTGTGTGTGTGTGTGTATATCTATATATAGTTGACCCTTGTGATTGGTCATTCTTGCATTGTTATAAAGGAATATCTGAGATTGGGTAATTTATAGAGAAAAGAGGTTTAATTGGCTCACAGTTCTGCAGGTTGTACAGGAAGCATAATGCGGGCATCTGCTTCTAGGGAGGCCTTAGGAAGCTTACAATCATGATGGAAGACAAAGGGGAACAGACATCTCACATGATGGGAATGGGAGCAAGAGAGAGTTGGGAAGTAGGTGCCACACTTTACCACAACCAGATGAATCCACCCCCATGACCCAAACACCTCCCATCAGGCTGCACCTCCAACATTGGGGATTACATTTCAGTGTGAGATTTAGGCAAGGACAAATATCCAAACTATATCAACACTTGAACAGCACAAATTTGCACTGTGCAGGTCCACATATACGTGGATTTTCTTCTGCCTCTGCCACTCTTCATATGTCAAAACCAGCCTCTCTCTTTCTTCCTCCTCCTCAGCCTACTCAATGCAAAGATGACAAGGATGAAGACCTTTATGATGCTCTACTGTCACCTAATAAATAGTAAATATATTTTATCTTCCTTATAATCTTCTTAATAACATTTTCTTTTCTCTAGCTTGCTTTATTGTAAGAATACAGTATATAATACATTTACAAAACATGAGTTAATTGTTTATGTCTTTGGTAAGGCTTCTGATCTATAGTAGGCTATCAGCAGTTAAGTTTTTGTGGAGTCAAAACTTTTACGTGGATTGTTAACTGCATAGGAGATTGGTGCACCTAACTTCCGTGTTGTTTAAGAGTCGTGTGTGTGTGTGTGTGTGTGCATGCGTGTGTGTGTGTGTGTAAAAACCATGAGATTGGGAGGTAATGTGTTTGGTTTTGTTCTTGTGTGTTTTAAGAGCTCTGAGAAAGCCAAGAGATGAAGTCATGTAGGTGGTTACATATGGGACTCCAGAGGTGGTATCAACGTAGGAGTTAACTGTATGAAGGTTGAAATGGTCATAATGAGTATGGATTAGACAATGTCATGGGAGATTAGAGTGAGAAAAAGAAGATGGCTAGGACAGAGCCTGGAGAAAGTTTGTTATTTATGAACTAGATAGAATGGTGATCAGAGAAAGTATGAAGCCCAAGAATGTGACATTACAGAAGTCAAGTACATTTATTTCCCAGGGCTGTGGCACCAAAATATCACAACTTAATGGCTTAAAACAAACTTGTTCCCACACAGTTCATAAGGACAGAAATGTGAAATCAAGCCGTCATTAGGGTTCGTTCCTTCTTGGGAGCTCATAAGGAGAACGCGAGTACATTCCACCTTGGTTTTAGCCACTGGTAATGCCATCAATCCTTGGCATTCTTTGGCTTATAGATACATCACTCCAATCTCTATGTCTGTAATCACTTAGAGTTTTCCCTATATTCTCTGTCCCTGTGTTTCTTCTCTTCTTCTTATAAGATCACTAGTCATATGGGATTAAGGACTTGCCCCACTTCAGTGTGACTTTGTCCTAACAAATTGCATCTGAAATGACTCTATTTCCAAATAAAGTCATATTCTGAGGCTCCTGAAAAGGACATGATTTTAGAGAGACACTATCCAACCCACTACACTGCAGGAAAAGATAATTTCTAAGAGGAAGCAGTGTGAACAACATCTGATGCTGTGGAGATGTCCAGAGAATGGTTTTAAACTCATCCTGGTTTATTGGAAAGTAGACACCCAAAGGTAGAATTTAAGCCGATTATACTTGTATCTGAATGTGCAGATTCCCTTCCTGTTTCCAGTCATCTGCAGTTTTATTGATGACTTGCATTGGAGAGCCTGTCTTTATCTTTGAGAGATGCCCCAGTTGGTATCCCTCATGTGGCACAGAGGTCTTGGCTGTGGAGCAATGTGAGAGTAGACATGCCACCTTTAGAATTTCTCTTTTTGACCTCTGCAACCACTTGATTTCCCTTGGATATCTTTCCTTAAGTATATCCAAGCCTGTTCCTATTTAGAGTGTACAAGGGCTAATGGGATCACTAGCTGAGGTGAAATGGTTGCAGATGGTAATGCGAAGTCTAATTTATTTTCAGAGGCTTTTAGGAATTCATGTACTTTTAATGATAGCTTACTATAACCACAAATCCCTCATTTTCATTTTTTAAAGGGAGAAGATATTGCCCATTATTAACAACACAGGAAGATAGAGTAGGCAGCTAATTGACCCAGCTAAGCTAACACAACTGTGGCGGGGTTATGAAAGCTGAAGAGCTTTACTATGCTCCTAGGAGTTTTGTCTCATTTTTTATATCGACTTCTCTGACCTCTCTACAAGCCATTTTCACCTGCTTGTCTCTCTTTCTCAGACAAGCTTCCATCTGGTAGGCCCACAGTGAGGTCTGTTGGGTAGTATTTTCTGTGATCCTTTCTTTCTTTCTTTTTCTTTCTTTCTTTTCTTTTTAATCAAAAAGCTGAAGCTGCCTGTGCCCCTGCCAATAGGATGATGACTTTTTCTTGGAAAGGGTAAAAAGGGGCGGGATTACATCCTGTCAGTCACTCTGCTCTGGGGTCCTATTATCTGCTGCTTCTTAAGCTTAAAGGTGGGAAGGATATTTTGGCTGACACTAGCCTGGGAGAGAGAAGGAGGGAAAAAGGAAGGAAGGGAAATAAATATATATATTTTTTATTGAATATTATATATATATGTATATATATATATAGAGAGAGAGAGAGATGAAAGGAAAAAAATAAAGACTTACATAGACAAAAACTGTTAATTCCAGGAGAGAAAATGTTAATTCCTTCCCTGGTGTTTGAAGAAAGCTAGATTGCTGATGCCAGAGATTGATAAATTCATGAAGGCCAGAAGCTTTCCAAAGAGTCTGGCACGCTGGAGTTCTCCTTTGCTGATGGCCTCTACTCCTTCTGCTCCAGTCTCTTCTGATACTGGACTCTTGGTTCTGCTTCTCAGACTTAGGTCTGTCTCTGATGAGTAGGCTCATACTTAGTTTTTCCAGGTCTTGAAGCTTGGATTTTTTGGAGGGATTTTCACCAGAGTTGCACTCCTGGCTATTATGCTCCATGCCTCTATACTGCCTCACACTCCACCCATCCCACCCAAGAAAGCCTGACTGCTGTGAGACACAGGATAACAGTCTGGGTCTGAGACCTAGAGATCTTCATGGTTTAGGCAATGGCACATAATCATTCATGGTGAGAAAAGTGTGGATTTTGAAGTCAGGCCCACCCGAGATGAAATGTTGGCTGTAATCACTTTTGTTTTTACTTAAAAAAATTCCACCAAGTGCATTCCAAAAACAATGCACCAATGTTTATATATAAAATATACACAAAAAAATGGGCTGAAGAATATGTATACAATGGAGGATGATTATCACCCCGAGGTGAATCTGGAAACCAGGTAGTACTAGGCAGGGAACAAAGGAAACTTGAGGTTTTTCAGTAATAATTTAGGTCTTTTCTTTTTAAAAAAAAAAAAAAAACTGAAGCTATTAGGGCAAAAAAGTTAACATTATAAAAAATTCTGGTCATGGGTTGCTATTCTCCCTATTTTTCTATGTTGAGCATACTTTCATAAATTTGTTTGCCATTTATATTTCTTCTATGAATTGTTTGTTCATAATTGCTTTCGATTTTTTCATTGGGTTGTTTATCCTTCCACATTGCTTTGAAGTTATTTATATTAGTTGAACATGTTCATTGTAGCATCTGCCTATGGTTTATCATTGCCTTTTGTTTTTGGAATCTTTTGACAGGCAGTGAGTGACAGAAGTGATAACAGAAGATGACTTATTGAAACTTTTCCTTTATGCCTTGAGCGTTTGATGTACTGCTTAAAATTTCTTCTTACCTTAAGTTCATAATGTTTGATATTTTCCTATATTTTCTTCTGATAGAATTAAAGTTTTATTTTTCCTATAAGTCTCTAATCACTCTGGGTTTAATATTTTTTGACATGAGTAATTTACAGATTTAGTTTAATTTTTTTCTATTAGGAAATCCAACTGTCCTAAAACTATTTAATGTTTTGTTACAGGAATACTGTTGATTTTTTATCCAAAAAATGTGCTGAATTCTCATACATTTTAATAACCATAGATTTTACTCAATTTTCTATGTAAATTAACTCCTAGTACTGCAAATAATGACAATTTTGTCTACTAGTAAGCCTCACATATCTTATTTCTTTTTCTTGCCTTACTGTAATATTAGAATTTCTAGTACAATGTTACATAGTAGTGAAGATAATGGGCATCCTTATCTCATTCTTGACATTAATAAAAACGCTTTCAAACTTTTTCTAAGTAGAAGTTTGCTATAGGCTTCTGTTAGATATTCTTTTATCAGGTTAAAGAAGTTTCCTTCTATTTCCAGTTTTCTGCAAATATATTTTTTAAAAACTATAAATAAATGGGACAAAGTTATGTCTTTCTTTCTGATATAGTAGTTCTGATGTGAATGCTTTAAATTGCTTGTTTGAACTTGATGCTCCTTGAGGTCTTTGAGGAGCCCAAGTAACTGCTTTACCTTTCCTTAGACCCCTGTCTCACTGGGGGAGCAGAGAAGAAAGACTTGGAGGAAGCATGAAGATCTGAAGACCCAGGCTCCAAAGTGGCATACAAAGATACTACTCTCATTCCACTGGGGAGAAATTAGTCACGTAACCATAAAGGAGGCCAGAAATTGTAGTGTACAACCATCTCTGCCAAAATACATATTTTATTCATTTTTTAAAAATCTCTATTTCTAGTTATTTTTACTAACATCATTGCTTATTTGTGTTTATCAGAGATAGGAAAAAACCAGTGTTTTTGACACCAGATGTTTAGGGGCTGTTGGCTCATGCACCAACCAATTCTCTAGCAGTCCCCAGCTGGGAATCCTTTAATTCAAGTCAGTTATGACACCACATACCTGGAAATAGCATTAGGTTCCAAAGGTTGCAGTTCCATGACTGGGCTCCTCCAGATGCCAGTTACAAGCCCCCAGTTGTGATCTGTGCTTCTGACCAACCAGCTATAAATCAGGATTTCCACAATCCCCTTCCTCAGGTTCCATTAATTTTCTAGAGGGCCTCAAACAACTTAGGGAGACATTTTACTTATGTTTGCTGGTTTATTAATAAAGACTATAATAAAGGATAAAGATATGCAGAGATACATTGGGTGAGTTTGGAAGAGGGCAGGCACTTCTGTTCCCATGGAGTTGGAATGTGCCATCTGCCCAGCCAATGGATGTGTTCACCAATCTAGAGGTCTGAACTCCATAGTGCAGGATTAATCACATAGGCATTATCAATTTTTAACTATTTACAGCCCCTCTCTTCTCCCTGTAGAATGGGAGGATGGGACCAAAAGCTCCAAGCTTATAATCATGGATTGGTCTTTCTGGTGACCATCCTTTAGTTAGGTGCCCACCAGGAGTCACCTCATTACAACAGTAGTTCTTATCATCCAGGAAATTCCAAGGAATTTAAGAGCTCTGTGTCAGATGCTCTCATCATTCAGGAAATTACAAAGATCTTAGGAGTTCTGTGTCAGGAATCAGGGTAAAAGACCGAATATTAGAATAAAAGATTCTCCTAGCATCCCTGTCTACAAGGGTATTAGAAACTCTGTCTCAGATACTGGGGCAGGGACCAAGTATTATAACAAAAGCCCAGGCATGGTGACTCACACCTGTAATCCCAGCACTTTGGGAGGCCAAGGCTGGTGGATCAGTTGAGGTCAGGAGTTCCAGATCAGTCTGGCCAACATGGCGAAACCCAGTTCCATTAAAAATACAAAAAATTAGCCAGGTATGGTGGCATGGGCCTATAGTCCCAGCTACTAGGGAGACTGAGGCAGGATAATTGCTTGAACCTGGGAGGCGGAGGATTACAGTGACCTGAGATCGTGCCACTGCACTCCAGCCTAGAAGACAAGGTGAGACTCTGTCTCAAAAAAAAAAAAAAAAAAAAAAAAAAAAAAAAAAAAAAAAAAAAAAAAAAAAAAAAAAAAAAAAAAAAAAAAAAAAAAAAAAAGAAAGAAAGAAAGAAAAAAAAAAGATTCTTCAGCACTGCTATAACTTAGGAAATTACAAGAGCTTTATGAGTTCTGTGTCAGGGACTGGAGGCCTGGAGACAGAGACCTATATATATACATACATGTTTCTTATAATTTTATTGCTATTTTATACACACATACACACACACACACACGGAGAGAGAGAGAGAGAGAGAGAGAGAGAGAATCTTGCTCTGTTGCCCAGGCTAGAGTGCAGTGTCACAATCACAGCTCACTGTAGCCTCAACCTCCTGGGCTCAAGCAATTGTCATCCCACCTCAGCGCCTCCCAAGTAGCTAGGACTACAAGCATGCACCACCATGCCCATCTATTTAAAAAAAAACTGTGGCGATGAGGTCTCATTATATTGCCCAGGCTTAACCTCTTGGACTCAAGCAATTCTCTCACCTCAGTCTGCTAAAGTGCTGGAATTACAGGCATGAGCCACCATGTTCAGCCTCACTACTATTTTTTTCTCCAACAGTTGTTAAAGTTTTTTCTATTCTATCTGTTTTCTTTTCTCCCCTACAAACTCTGACATTAGGGGAAAAACTGACAAAATCCAAATGAAGCCTGGAGTTTAGTTAATAGTAATACATACCAAGGTTGATTTCTTAGTTTTGAAAACTGAATCATAATAGTGTTAGACATTTGCATTTGGGAAAACTAATTGAAATACATAACATAATTTTATCTCTGTAACTTTTCTCTAAAGCTAAAATTATTCCAAAATAAAAGCATTCTTTTTAAAAAGCCTTCAGTTTTGTTGATCATTACTACTCTAGTCTTGTTTTCTTTTTCATTGACTTGTGTCTTTCTTGGCACCACTTCCTTCCTTCTAATTTCTTTGGGCTTAGTCTGTGTTTCTAACTGTTAAGTTCAAAGGGGTGCATCATGTTGCCTAGAGGTTGCTACTTGAGCCATATGAACTGTCTCAAATCACATAATACCTCTTAACCTGCTACTCCCTTTTTATATGAGTATCTATAAAATAAGGTAATGATGCTTTCCTTCTAAAGTGGATACAAGGGTTAAATGAAAGCATACATTTAAAACACTCGAAACACAGTAAGCAGTTAATAAATAATTGTTGCAATAATCATCATCATCATCATCATTATCATCATCATCATCATTATCCTTACAAGGAGAATCCATGGTAGAGTGTTTTGGGTGTTTTGAACATATACAATGAAATTTGACGGGGTTAATTTTTGGGTAATACTAGTTATATTACCTGCATGAGCACTTGTTTCATATTTTATTCACAATTTCACTTTCTAGTGTCATAAAATTCCTTAGAATGCTAATCAAAACTGATGACAAGTTATGTAGAGAGGTGCAGAAATAGGTATGTAGGAAAAAAATAAGTAAAGAAATTGTATTTGCTTTTGGTGTTGTATGTTATATTGGACATTCTCTACTAGTCTTTCCATCCCATGCTCCACCCTTCTACATCCTGTTCTGCCTCCTGGAAATCTAATCCCTATGAACTGAGTCAACTGGATTCCCTGTCCTTTGCCAAGGAGAGATGTCAGTAGGAAACTAGAAGGTGAGAAGAAGGAACATGCAGAGTATTCTTCCCCTGGCTCCTCTGTTGCGGACCACAACTGCTTTGTTGAGGACCACAGCTCCTTCTAGGTAGTTCTCTTTACAATTACAGCTACAGATGCCTCCAAATTCAGGTAACCTATTTCTCCTTATTTATTCTCCACCAGCCTGTCAGACCTAAGAATGGTAACATCCTAGAGGTTGCTAGTATTGCAATAGTTCTTCCTTTTTTTCAGGTTTCTCTTAACGTTGCCAACATCTTTATGTTGAAATGATGAAGTTACCCTTCACTAAACTCTTCTCAGTTAAGCTGTTTAAGAGTGCTACCAATATTACACTAATGCATGCTTTTCCCCATTTATAATTTAATTTGCCACCATAACTGAGTTTTGAAAGCTGTTGTTAAAAATGGCACCCAAAGATCCAGAGAAAATTAATCCAATATACTTATCTGCAATTCCAAACATTAATAAATGAAAGCACTGAAGTAATGACTGCCTACACTCATCTTTAGATATATTGCTTTTTAAAAATACTATTCCCAGGGATAATACAGGGTACATGAAGACATAATTTAAGCAGTCAGCATTTGGAAGTCTTTGCTATATTCCAGGCATCCTTCGAAGCTACTTTAATCCTTGAAATTGCCCCGTGAGGTAGTTGCCACTAGTATTCATTCTGTTTTATAGATGAGAAAGCTGAGATGTAGAAAAGTTAAGACATGTATTTAGGATCACATGGTAAGCAAGTGGTCAGGATGTGATTTCAACCCCAAACATTTGGATTCCCACACGAGCACTTGGAATCCTTGAGCCCAGCAATGTAGTTATGAGACGACTTTCAAGCCAATTTCAAAAGGTGCCAGTTACAGTCTCAGCATGAAATAGATGGCATATTGAAAATTGACTAATTAAGGAGTATTTAATAAAGATCATATTTCAGGGTTTAGGGAGACCAACAAGGGATGTTGCCATGTCTCAGGGCTAGTATTATGTTACCATCCCTGGTCCTAAAAAACAAGAGGAGTAAATGAATGGTTATTGGAATCTGGAATAGTTACTACCTATAGCTTTAGCTATAAGAGAAGGCTGCCAAGCAAGAGCTTGGTATTTGACTGAAAAATGCAGCCAATCTGCCATGACCATGCAATGAAGGGGCCAGGAGAAGAAATACTTTTCTTTCATTTCCCTTCCATCTACCCATCTCCTGCTGATCTCTCTTATTGTTCAAACCCAGTTAGTTGTAAGCCAGAGAGCCAAGAGCCCAGATGATATAATCTATAAAACTTTCCCTCCCAGGGACCAGGGGTCAGAGCAGGATGGGGAATGATATGGAGGGGAAACGGAAAATACCCAGAGGAGTGAATTTTTCTAATTAAGGAAATATTTTTGCTCCTAGAATAGTTTTATGCAAGACTGAAATCTAAAATAAAATGACCATATTCATCAAGGAGTTAACAAAGGTTCCTTCTTCTCTTTATTTTCACTGCTTTTGAAAGGAGTTAAGCTTTTGTAAATATCCACACATGCTGTTTGTTTCGTTAAGTCTCTATGGCAAAAATGTTTATATGTCTGTGAGTCTGTAGATTTAACTCAGTGGATGGAAGCCACAGTTTGGTCTATTACCAACTCAGGAATAGTGATGCCTTTAGGCTACCGTGTAGCATTGTCACAATACATAAAGAAAGCTATAACTAGCCTAGAATAATTTAAAGCCATTCATATATTTAATACTGGAGACTGGTAGATCCAATTATAGAAGTTTTCTAGAACTTCAGCAACTGTATGAACTTTCTGGATTATCTGTTTTAACTTCCCACTCATGGAGGGAATACTCTCCATAAGAAAATCCTAAAGGATCATTTTCCAATCTATAAATCAATTTTCCATCCATGAATCCGCAAATCAAGGAGACAGAACTTCTTGAAATGCTATTTCACTACTGATCCGCAATTCTCACATTTTTCATAATGGGCTTTTTCTCCCTCTCCTGTTATTTTTTCTACAGTATCCTATTTTACACCAATACTTAATTTTTTTAATTTTTCTTTAAGTTATCTAATTTTTTCAGTGAACAGCAGTCAGACTAGGCAAAGAGGAATGGAAGAGTGAATTAAAACTCTGTTCACCTATCTAAGCATTTTTTAGAGAAAGAGAAAAAAAAAATGCCTTATTCTTGGTGGAAGCTAGCATACTTACCTGGAAAGGCTTCGTGTCTGTCAAGGATTGTGTATTATATGTTTCATTTGCTTCACACAATAAGGTGGATACTAACACATTTTTACGGGTATGGGCATGGACATTAATTGATTTCCGATGAGTAGATAGCTAAACCCAAGCCCTAACTCTGTCACTTCAACCAATATTTCTCAAGGAAGTAAAGAGAAAGAAGGAAAAATGCCTCTGGAAGGGATGCTTGAAAATATTTGTGGACTTTTTTTTAAATGTCACAATAATTGGGGAATGCTATTGGTGGCCAAGGGCAGTCATAAGTATCCTGCAATGCTCTGGGCAGTCTAACATTACAAAGAATTCATCTACACAATCATGCTCAATTAAGAAATATTGACCTATACCACCCTAAAATAAAATGTAAGAACACTGAAATCGTTTATGTTTTCAAAGTAAAAATTAGAATGTTCAAGCATTTATTATCTTAAGGATTTTGATTATGTATCTATGTCTTTTTTAAAAATGTGATGGGGAAGAAGTTAGATTTTTGTAGAGAAATCTTATGGACATGGATGATGAACGCAAAAGCTGAAGGAAAACTGTCATACTCTAAAGCGAATAGAGGACCGTGTGACTGTAAGGTCACATTCTGGAAGCCTCATTTTACATCATGGTTAAAATAGGTATGAGAAAGTAAAGAACTATTGTGTAGATTGCCAGTATTTATTAGTGTTTTAGGCAATACTTTATAAGCAGCTGAAATGACTCTTGAAAAATGTTTCTGGGAAGCCTTATTGTTAAGCTCATCTCTTCTTTCCCAGCGGAGAAGTTATGCCCCAGCTATTGGCTCATGTGATTTTTCACTTACGTCAGACAATGTAAATTGCTGGGGAAGAGTGAACATTTTGAACTTGCTAAGAGAACCTCCCTTTTGCTCTGATTAGAGAGGTGCAGACAAAGAGATAGATCTTCTTTGATGATTCAGCTGCCATGTAAATCTTCCCATATGCAGGCCCTTCCTACTTCATGCCTATCTCCACACATGCAGGGATTCTCTAACACAGTGATTTTAAATTTGTGTTCAGTGGCTATCACGTTTCCTTGGGTGTAGGGATTGGGTGTAAATGAGGGATAGGGGGATTGTGGACTCCAGGCACACTAGAGTATATATCAGAACACTAGATTCCAGAACACTAGAGTATATATCAGGTTCAATCCTAGCTCTACCACTTATTAGTTATGCCACTTTTCGCTAGTTACTTAGCTTCTCCACATGTAAATTGGAGAGAAAATTGTAACACATCATGGAGTTGTTGGGAAAATTAAATGAAATGATGGGAATAAAAATATCTGACCCGTAATAAATAGTCAACAAATTCATACTATTAGTATTAATCATCAACCCCTATCCTATCTCCCCAGCTTCAACTCCTTCTTAACAATTCCTCACCATATTCTTTAGTTATGTCAGATTAACTAGTTAGCATTTCCTACATGTATTAGTCCATTCTCACGCTGCTAATAAAGACATACCCAAGACTGTGTAATTTATAAAGGAAAGAGGTTTAATGAACTCACAGTTCAGCAGGGCTGGGGAGTCCTCAGGAAACTTTAGGAATCATGGCAGAAGGGGAAGCAAATACATTTTTCTTCACATGGCTATAGCAAAAAGTGCAGAGCAAAGAAGGAAAAAAAAGCCCTTTTATAAAACCATCAGATCTTGTGAGAACTCATTCAGTATTATGATAACAGCAGCATGGGGGTAACTGCCCCTATGATTCAATTACCTCCCGCTGGGTCTCTCACAAGACACATGGGGATTACAGGAACTGCAATTCAAGATGAGATTTGGGTGGGGACACACAGCCCAACCATATCACCAAACTACCTTTCTGCTGTGACTCGTGCTGCAGTTCTTATAAGAAATACCACTCTTCTTTTTGTGCACAACTCCACTGTCTTTTTAAGTTCAGCTAAAATGTCCACCAGGTTCACTTATCAGAATGAACTGCGCTCTCTTGACTTCTGTGGTAGGCACACAGCAAATATCCAGTCCTCAACTCCTCTTTTCTGATCTAACCCAGACTTTATTTAAGGCCCAATATGCCAAGCCCCAGGAAGGATCATGCTTGCTTTACAGCAATTATTAAGTTGGTGCAAAAGTAATGCGGCTTTTGCCATTAAAAGTAATGGCAACAATCTATTCTCGGTGTTCCCAAACCCCATTGTACCTGAGAGTGGTCATGTGACTCATTTCTGGCCAGTAGGATATAATGGCAGGGCTTCTGGGACAATCTACCAGGAAACCTTTGCTTTCCTGTTAAAGGAACTGGAGTGGCTGCAGTGCTTCTCATACGTCCCTTTCCTCTTTCCTTCATTGGCGATGGTAACTCCAGAGCAGCAGTGGCTGTCTGTGACAATGGGCTATAAACATAAACACAAGGGAAAAGTCAAGACAATTGATGAGAAGTTGGCTCTAACATGACTGAGCTGTTAACTAAGACTTGAAGCCACTTACCCTCAGATTTGTAAATCTATGAGAAGATCAGGCTTTATGTTTTTAAACTGCTGAAAGTCAAATTTTCTATTTGTAGCTAAATGTGTTTCTAGTTAAAGAAAAGTAAAATTCTTTAAAAATCAACAGCTCAGATATTTTTCTGTTAATAAATATTATATATACTCAGAAAATTTGTAAAGTACAGAAGGGTCTTTGGTAGATTATTTTTCTAAATATTTTGGATCTCTCTTTATAGGGGGAATATGGTTTCTTTCCCAAGAACATAGGATTTGGCAATGTGGCTTGTTTTGATCAACGAAATGTGAGAGAAGGGACATGTGCCACTTTCAAGAAAAAGCCTTTATTTTATTAAACCTCTGTTATGAGACTGCAGTATCCCAAATCGAGGAGTATCCTTCAGGCATGAATAAGAGAGAAAAGGTAGAGCTGTTATATCCAACCCCACAGTGGACATGAAGATGAGACAGAAATAAGATTTGGGATGATTTCTTTTTGAATCATAACTGAACCTAAGCTGACAGATTTGGAACAAGAAAAAGGAGGAGGGAGAGGAGGAGGCAGGGGAGAAAATGTGTAATTCCCCTAACAGGAAGCAAATACTATTAGTGATTTTCTTCATTAAAAATAACTGTTAGTAATTCGGTTAATTTACTAAATTACTAATAGAAGCTATTATTACTATTAGTACTAAACTACTATTAGTAATCTTATTGCATATTTTAAATATTTGAGATAGGCTTTATTTGTCTCAAAAACCTATAATTTTTCCCTTACTATTAAAAATCTGTAGCTTGTTCTTAATGATTACTTAATGTCTCATTGTTCAGAAACACTTTTTACAGATCACAAAGAGGGCATTTGTTTCATTTCTATTCGTGTGAACATGAAGTCCTACACAGAATTTTTTACTTATTTATGTAGTTAAGAACCCAGCAGAATACCTGATACATAAGTTCTCAAAATGTTTTCTTCAGGAGAAGTAATGAGGAAACCAACAAAAATCATAAAGTGGACAGAGATACAACAGAAGGCATGGAAAAAGTGTCAATAATACACACCACATTTTGCCTGGTTCCCTGTTTCTTTTTGGAGTTAATCATTTATAACTTCTGGGTCTATATTCTCATTATAGCCCATTTCTCACTACCTTGTTAATATTCATAGAAGATTCCAGAGAACCATGTGCTTAAAGGAGACTTTTTTTTATAATGTCATTAAGTTATTCATTCATATAAATTACTGATTTTGACTCAATAAATGCCTGTTATGTGCCAGTCCGTGTTCTAAGTCTGGCAGATACGGCAGTGAATATAACAGGCAAGGTCTCGGCTTTGTGGAACTTTGCATTCTGCTAGTGATGGAGGAGAAGCAGAAAACAAAGTAGTAAAGAAATAAATGGATGAATAATTTTGTATAGTAGTAAGTGTTATGAAGAGATTAAAACAGGGAGTCATGAGAGCAAATGGGGAAGTAGGAAGGGAGTGAGTGGCTTTAGCTTGGGTGGTGAGGAAAGTCCTCTCTCAGGAGGTGACATTTGAATTTTTGGCCTGAATGACAAGAAGTATGCAGCTACATGAAGATGTGAGGGATGAGTGTGCCAAACAGGGAACAGCAGATTCACTCAAGAAAGGAAAAGAAGAATAATGTAATGAGTGAGGCGAGTAGGAAGAGATGAGCTGAGGTAGCCAAGAGTTCCCAGAGTTTGAAAGACCATGGCTAGGACTTTGGATTTATTCTAAGAAAAGTGGAGAAGCCAGTGGAAGGATTTGTGCATTGGAGCAAAATCAGAGTAAAGTTTGATTTATATTCTAAAATGTTCACTTGGCTGCTGCCTAGAACATAGGTTGCTAGGGGACAAGAATGGAAGCAGAGAGACTGGTTGGAACTATTGTCATTCACCAGAGAAGGGACGATGGTGGCTTCGACTAGGGTGGTGTTGGTGAGAGGGAGAAAAATGAATGCGCTGGTAATATGTTTTGAAAGTAGGGCCAGAAAACTTGTTGGTAGATTGTACATGTGTTGGGTGTCCTTTGTGATTTGTGTAGTGTTACTGGATGTGGACACTAATGTCAAATGTCTCTGCTAGAATCCTGTCTCTACCACTTACTAAAATTGGGCAAGTTATTAAACTGCGCTTCAGTTTCTGTATCTGTGAGAAACTTCATAGAGTTGAATAAATGAGTTAATGAATATGAAATGTTTAGCACCTGGCCCACAGGCAGCATTTGATAAATTTTAGCTATTACCATCATCATCCTTATTATTACTAAAACTGTGCAATCTATAGATTTCTTTTATTCAGAATCAAGTGTACCTAAAGCACTTGGCTTTAAGTGGGTAGTGAACAGAGGACCTGGAACAAGTAATGCAGGAGGTTTATCTCAGGAGACTCCTGTCTCTCAAAGGGATAGCTTCTCCAATTTTGCTCTACACTGAATGGATGGAGACTTATTTTCCTATGCCAGTGATAAGTCAGTGTGAGATATAAAAGGCTGTTCAGAATGAAGCATAATACTTTTTTTCATCTTTGGTAATTCCCCCTAAGATCTTCCTCTTTATTCCTGAACATTATTCATCTGTAATATAAAGGAGATAATATGGAATTTAAAGTGCTAATTTCAGCTGTTATGGGAATCAGACCACAGTACGGGGATTAAGAAACAAAGGAACAGAAAACACACACACACGCACACCCCACATACCCCACACACCCCACCTTCCCAGAGAGGCTGCTTTGAGCCTGTGGATTTTTATGAACAATTTTCCCAGCATTGAGTGGAAAAAATCCCCTTTTATGGATAAATTTCTGAATACCGTAGGGTTTAGTGGCACTCACAGTAATTTGTGGTTCCATTCATGGGTTTCTTAACCAATAGACTATGAGAAATGTTGAAGGCAAGGTATATACTCTGAAGTCTGTCTTATTGTTAGATTTTTTTTCACCAATAGTAAAAGCTGCCATATGTTGAGTACCAACCATGTGCCAGACACTGTGCCAAGTTTCCCACGTATGTGATCTTATTTAATTCTTACTATAACCCTGCAAGATAAGAATGGTTATTCCCATTTTGGAGAAGATAAAACTAAGGCTTAAAGAAGTTAAGTAACTGGCTCAAAGTTACTAATAGTAGGTAGTAAAGCTGGGGACTTGAACCTAGATCCATCTCTAAAGGCTATGCTCTTAACACTGTGTTATAATGCCTATATCTGTCAAATATTTTATTGAACTTTATGTAAATTATATATGTGCTTTACGTGAAATAAAAATCCATGAAAATAAAAATACAGCTTTTTAAAGAGTAAAGGCAAGCAGATTTATATATGATTATTTTGTATAGGATAATTCCGGTTGCATAGGATACGGTAACTCAATTTTAGAATCACGGTCTTATATTGCTCACCCCGTGGTTTAAGTACAAATGTGTAAAGCTTTCTTTCTTCTTTTTTTCTAAGTTAAAAATCACTTGTCCTGCAGTTTAAAGACAAGTGGACAGGAGAAATAAACCTTGAAATATTAGATTCATGTATGGCTTGGTTTTGTCTTCAAATCACTGTTCTAATCGCTTCTGACCATGAACCTTGTCAATTTGACATTTTGTTTATTTCAGAAAGAAATAATGTAGACTAAAGTCATAATGCAAGGAGAGTGTATAAAAAAATTCTCCCTACTCCATCTCATCCCAAAGAAAAATGCAATAATATTGCCTTTCACAGATTAACTCTTTCAGTTCCGAAGAAGAAAATATCCTAGGACTGCACTTTCCAAGATGGTAACATTAGTCCCACACGGCTATTGAAATATAGCTAAGCTGAACTGAGATGTGCTCACAAGTGCAAAATACACACCAGATTTTGAAGACATGACAAAAAAGCACATAAAATATCTCAATCATTTGTATTGATTACATGTTTAAATGATAGATAATACTTTAGAAACAGTGAGTCAAATAAAATAGATTATTAAAATTAATTTTACTTACTAGTTTTTCCATTTTTCATGTGGGTAATAAAGAAGCCAAAATTGCCCATGTAGCTCACATTGTTTTTCTGCTTGATAGTGCCATTCTACAGTCCTACATTTAGCATATTTATTTTTGAAACCCATTTTGGAGGTTAACGAGGGAAGAATTCACACCCTCAAATACACACAGAGTGGTTGTATAATGCTCCAATTCTGATACAGTGTAAAATCAATACCAGATCCTCATCTAATTGCTGAGGATAATAAACTCATTCTTAAGTTCCACAAAGCCAAATATCTTCTTGGAAACTCATGTGAATTATGGAAGGCACCCAGGCCCTGCAGTTAGGCAGGCCTGATTTGAAGTACTGAATAGTCATATGACCTTCGGTATTAGCCACCTCTGTGTATCATTGTATGTCTTTCTACCCCCACATTTTGCTATAGCCACTACTGTCCTGGCCATTTCTGCACAGGCTTCAACCAGCTTTGCACAGATCAAATAAGTCATTGCCTGCTCCACTGTGCTCATGTTTCTAGCTTCCTGCCCCAGGGCTTAGACACAGGGCACCCATGAGAACACTTTTGGCATTTGTATATGCAAACCTGAACATGCAAGGGAGTAAGCACCTGTGGGGCAACCTTGACTAGTCAGAGGTAGAAGACTGAAGATCAATGCTTCTCCCTTTTCTAACCAGGGTGCACAGTTATTTGTTACATTTCACAAGCCTCCTAAGGGATAGACATCTGTCACCTTCAGAAGCGGGCACCTTTGTAATGCATCCATGTACTGGCTTTTCCTTCCTCCTGGTTCCTTGTCCTTTGTCCTGCTCCCTGTGTACATCCCAAACAAACTACTTGTACACAAACCTGTGTGTCAGGCTTTGCTTTGGGGAACCTAGGCTGATGTACTTTGGGAAAGTGCACCTTGGGAAATTAGGATCTCAATATTTTCATGTATAAATTGTGGATAATAATACTTATTTTGAAGAATTGTGGGATTAGAGATAATGTATAAAGCACCTAGCAGAAATCTTTGGTAGCCATCATTATCATCTCTCTTGACATTTTTTGGGGTCAAATTTTATGTCAGTGACAAAATAGGGCCCTTTATAGATGTTTTCACGTGAGCCTTAGGAATGGCTGGGATTTTGAAGAGTTTTCTGATGGGAGTCTCTACTTTGCATTCAAAGATAATCTAAGTGGATTAGAAATAGAAATATATGCTGAAGGTAAAAAGATATCCTTGGGAAACTCATCCATGTGGAAATGAAAGGTATAAGGAAACGCTGACTTAATGGGACATGGCTCTGGCCTGGGTTCTATCACCCTCCCCTTCTGTCTCTGAAGTATGAATGTGATAAATATATAAGCACAGGAGAGATCACACACTCCCAATGGGTTTAGAGAAGAAAGCTGCTCCTCTAGTTTGTTTTTAAAAAGTGTTGAGAGCTTAATGTGCATTAAATATAAAAATCAAACACTTTTTTTTATAAATATACGTAATTTTTATGTATAGCCTCCCAGTTACTGATATTGGAAAATTAGTGATAGTCTGTTCCAGGGAAATTCAATTGATTTGGTGTTTCCTGTTTCTTTTTCTCCTTGATGTTGCATCTAAGTTCATGGAAGAAAAGGAAAGGAAGCCAGGCATTAAATACCACGAAGTCACTGGGGTGAGGAGAAAAGAGGATGTTTTGTGCTTGGATGCCACATTTCCATGCTGGCAGCTGCTGAAAGGTACCCAGGCCTCCCTGGTACCTGGTTTTTCATTCCTACCTGCTGGTCCACTGTGTGAATCTCCTGCTATATTTTCCTGAGTTTGATAGCATAAACTGTCTGGGTCCTTCAGTATCTCATGCCCTGGGTCTGCTATTCTCAACTTCATAAGGAAAAACATTTTCTTATTCCCTATGATGCCTTGCGCATTCTGTGAAGTTGTCTCAGGCATCACATACAACTGTGGTAGATAGAATAATGAACTCCCGAAGATGCCTATATCCTGATCCCTAGCATCTGTAAATATGCTGTGTTTCATGGCAGAAGGAAATTAAAGTTGCAGATAGAATTAAGGTATTTAATCAGTGGTCTTAAAACAGGAAGATCATCCTGGATTATCCAGTGGGCCCCATGTAATACAGGGCACTTAAAGGTGGAAAAGGGAAACAGAAAAGGTCAGTGGTACAGTGATTCAATGTGAGAAAGGTTTGGCTGGTTATGGTTGACTTTGAAGATGAAAAGGGGAGGACTTGAGAAAAGAAATATGGAAACCTCTAGAAGCTGGAAAAGGCAAGAAAACGAATTATCCCCTAAACCCTCCAGAAGGGAATGCAACTCTGCCCATACCTTGATTTTAGCTCATTGATACCCATTTTTGTCAGCCCTGGACTGGGGAAAACCAATAACTCTGACCAGTTACATATTCTTCCAAATACGCTAACTATGCCAAGACCCTGTAAGAACCTCTTGAGCTGTATTATCCTCCTCTAAGTAAGAAAGTTTGGAATGTCCTAGCTGCTGCTTAGAAAGGAGAAGTGTCCAGAAATTAAAAAAAAAAAAAGCAAAAAAGCATAAAGATCCTCCAGTTAATAGGTAAATAATATTATTATAGCAGCCAGTTATTCTTTAAAATACTGTTTTGATTGAATTCAATGATTTTCGTTTCTACTGTGAATTGTATGCATGTATGTGTGTTTCTATACAGTACACAGAGATGCAAATGTGCGTACACTCATTAACAATGAAGGAAAGAGAGAGGGAGGACAGGTAACAGCAAAGCAGTGAAAAGAAGACAGAAGGCGGGAGGAAACAGAGAGAGGAGAACTCAACAGGACAGAGAGAAAAAGCAAGTCAGTGAGTGAGGATCTGCTGAACAGCTGCCCAGAGATGCTCCTGCAAACAAGAACCAGACAATTCCTGGCTGAGGATAAGTAGACTCCTCCACGTTCTCCTCTAGGAAATAGTGACTCCTTCTTCCTGCCAATTCATATGAATGCTTTGATTTTTATTTTTTTTTGCTCAGATTATCTACCTCTCTTCATTAATTTATTTTCCATAGCTTTCTAATATTTATTCTCATTACTAAAATTTCCTAGGTATTCTACTGGAATTTTATAACAGTTGTCAACATTTAGCAAACATTTACATTTGTTGAACACCCCTTATGTGCCAGATGTACTGTTAAGTAGGCAATGGGGATGAGACACATGCCAATTTACTAAGTCAAGTGAACAACGATAATTGTTTTTCTTACTGAATTCCTGTAAAGGGCAGGAATAATAACATAACTAGTCAAAAGAGATATAGAACTATTTACCCCAGCATTTTTGCCACATTCAAGGAATTTATAGACAATTATAATTTACTTATGCAATGTAACATCTAAGTGAAATGTCTGCATAAGAGTTTACAGTTTATTCTACACAGAGGACTCTCTTACCAAATTTATGAGCACTTATTATTATTATTATTTTTTCAGTTTTGCAATTGGGAAAACTGAATCTCAGAGAAGTTAAATGTTTTTACCCAGGTCATTTGAAGTAGGATTTGAACCCAGGTTTTTAAAACTTCAAATTAGATGAGTATTTTACCATACTATCTTATTATGTCATATGCCAGATATAGTAATAAAATGTGAATTTTGTGATGTATTGTACTTCATATTTTCTTTTACAAGCTGTTGAATTTATGTACATAGTTTATTCTGTAGCTGTTATATGTTTAGTAGTAGTTTTGACATAAACTGGAGCGTTAGAATTAATTTTAGTACAAAAGAGTTTACCTTTACACATGTAATTGACAACAGATGCTCTTTCATTGGGTGGAAGGACAATTTCAAAGTTTTTCTATGTGAAATCTTCAAGAGTTCATAAGTGTAGATTATCCTAAGTCAAATAGTAAATTCCAAGCCTACTATTAAAAGACTAAAAATGTGAAAGCCACTGGTAAGTCAGGAAGTGCAAGTGACCATTCTCAATGTCAAAAGTTTTCCAATTTCAGTCTTCGTTGATTACATTGAAGAAAGACAATTTTTAATAGCAAAAAGTGTGCTTAAAACTTCTGCATAAGATTGACTGATTAATTCATAACATTAAAAACAATTATACATTTTAAAATGTAAAAGCTTTTCCAAAAATTTAAATTTTATTCTGAGATGAGCTCTCAACACTAGTCATCTGCAGACATCCTCTGACCCTGCTGAGGGAAGTGTTACTGCCTGTGATGTTTTCCTCCCTGGAGAACTCCAAGAAAACTCCCACTCTGTCAGTTGCTAGCTCTAAATCTTAGTTTAATCTCAGTTCCAAATTAGCCACATGACTATGAATGAGTTACTTAATGTGTCTAGGACTCAGTTTCTTTATCAAGAATTTAATTCATTGAAAACATGTTTATCGAGCCTTTGTATGACTAACTTTCATTAGTAACCAAGCCCTAATCAGACTGTCCTCCAGATTTACAAACATAGTATAGTTCTTCATTCACTAAAACATGAAGCCTCATCTTCAGTGAACACAAAAGTCCTGTCCTACCTGGGTCTACACTCCCTTTACCTCTCCAGTAACAACAGCTTCTCCCCATCATGTTATATATAGCCAAAGGGGAAGAGAATTGCTTGCAGTTCCCTGTGCACACAAAGTTGTTTTTTTTGTGTCTTCAATTCATACTGTTCCTTCTGCCTAGACTACCTTCCTCTTCTTGCCTTGCTGGGAACTGCTACCCTAATAGTATTGTGTACAATTTAGTGAGAAATAGAAAATTTGGAAACAGGAGAATCCATGTGCAAAACAATTTTGTATCATCTAAGTGAGAGGTAGGGTGGTAAAGTGGATCCAAAAGGAGGTTTTGTAGTTTTGCTTTACAAGGTTTCATTTATAGACCATCAGTCATAGTCCAAAAATATTGAATGGAAAATTCCAGAAACAACCAATTCGTAAAGTTTTCAAATGTGTGCTGCTCACAGTAGCATGATGAAATCTGTCCTTCTCCTTGCCTAGAACATAAACCATCTCTTTGTTCAGTGAATCCACACTGTAGATGCTGCCTACTCATTAGTCACTTAGTAGCCAGCTTGGTTATCAGATGAACGATTACAGTATTGTAGTATTTGTGTTCAAGTCACCTTCATCTTACACCATAGGGGCCTTGAAGCACAAGAGTAATGTCCCTGGCAATTCAACTTTGCCAAAGGGAAGCCATTAAGTGTTTCCTATATGTGAAAAAGTGAAAATTCTCGACTTAAGGAAAAGAAAAAAAAAATTGTACTCTGAAGTTGCTAAGATCTATGACAAGAATGGATCTCTTATCCTTAAAATATTCTCACTCATAGGCGGGTGTTGAACAATAAGAACACATGGACACAGGGAGGGGAGCATCTCACACTGGGGTCATTTGGGGGGGAAAAGGGGAGGGACAGCGGGGGGTGGGGAGTTGGGGAGGGATAGCATGGGGAGAAATACCAGATATAGATGATGGGGAGGAAGGCAGCAAATCACACTGCCATGTGTGTACCTATGTATCAATCTTGCATGTTCTTCACATGTACCCCCAAACCTAAAATGCAATAAAAGTATATATATTAAAAAAAAAATTGTGAAGAAAGAAAAAGAAATTTTCCAGCTTTGTTATCACATCTCAAACTGCAAAATTACAGTTATGGTGTGTGAGAAATAGTTAATATAGAAAAGGCATTAAATTTGTGGGTGGAAGATATGAACAGAAAAGTGTTCTGATTGACAGCAACGCGTTGTGCCAGAAAGCAATGGGCCTGTATGAAGACTGAAGTAAGGGATCCCTTGAAACGAGCGACACCAAGCCATCTGTTGCAAGTAAGAGATGGTTACACAGATTCAGTAATACAGAAGGCCAACTGGAGCCTCACGCTACATCACAATGCCTACCTCATTCACCTCACATCTCATCACGTCGGCATTGCACCCACTCACAAGAAGAAGGGTGGTATAGTACAGTAAGATATTTTGAGAGACAGACCACATTCATATAGTGTGTTTTTCACAATATGTTGTTGTGTAAGAGATTAACAACACAATAATAAAATAGAACAATTATATCTCTTACTATGCCTTCTTTACAAACTTTATCATAGGTATATATGTATAGGAGAAAACATAGTATAAACATTCAAAGTTTCAGGCATCCACTGGGGCCTTGAAATGTATCCCTTAAGGATAAGGAGGACTACTGTATATGAAGAAGAATTTGCTGAGTTAAAACCGACAAGTAGGAGGAAAGTGTCAAATTTTGGTGTCTTTGAGGATGGTGAGGCCAGATAATTTCGAATTGAGAGTGGATATGGAGGAAGGTCAGTTCTACTAAGCACATTTTGCAACTGAAGTAATTATGGGATGACTATGAGGAAATTGTCCATCAAAAGCTGAATGACAGAATGTGAAGCTCAGGAGATAAGCCTGACCTAATGGTTTAGAAATCATATGATATGATTTGGCTGTGTCCCCACCCAAACCTCATCTTGAATTCTAGCTCCCATAATTCCCACATGTTATGGGAGGAACCTGGTAGGAGGTAATTGAATCACGGGGTGGGTTTTTCTCGTGCTGTTCTCATGATAGTGAATAAGTGTCATGAGTTATGATGGTTTTATAAATGGGAGTGCCCCTGCACAAGCCCTCTTGCCTGCTGCCATTTAAGATGTCACTTGCTCCTCCTTGCCTTCTGCCATGATCATGAGGTCTCTTCAACCATGTGGATCTGTGAGTCAATTAAACCTCTTTCCTTAATGCTAATAAAGACATATCCAATCTCAGGTATGTCTTTATTAGCAGTGTGAGAACAGACTAATACATCATAGTATAGATATGATAATGGAGCCATTTTTTTCTGATTTTCTTCTCTTTACAGAAGGGATGACTGGAAAGTGGGCATGTGTGAGTCCATGGAACTAGGGCAGGACAGAGAAACAGCCCTTAACAGAAGCAACGAAAGATGAGTCATTGGACCAGAATGGAAACCAAGATTAGAGAATAGCAAGGTCTAGTGGAAAAGTTAAGTCTAAAGTAGTCTGTAAAAGTTGAGAAGATGACAGGTCATTGGATGTGGGCTAAAAGTGAAGAAAAAAATTCAAGAAGTGTCTGAAATTCAAGAGTACTTGGAGATGAAGTGTGAAGTTAAATAAAAATTGGAGGGCTAAGAAATATAAGATAAAGGAAGAAGGGTTTATAACATCAGGCAGAGCTGGTCTGAGTGACACTGGCTTGAAGATATGGCAGGTGCCCACTGTAGAACTTTGGCATTCTTGTTTGTGGGTAGACGGGTCTGGATTATTTAGAGAAGCAGAGTTCATATAGATGCACAAGCAGGAACAATTTGGAAGGTACTCCTCAAAAGTTGATAGGATAAAAAGAGAAAAAAGAAGAATACAAAAACCTGATGACCAACACACTTACAAGGTAGGCAAAGGAAGAAAAAGACCATAAAATATCCTAAAACAGGTCAATCACCACCTAAGAGAAAACATGGTTGAGGGGAAGAATAAGACAGAATCTATGATCTCCTCTGGCTCTGAAATTGTATAATTCTTATTTAGAGAGCGTTCAGAAAAAAAGATCTCATTCATCTAATCTACTTATTAATTTACTGATATCAGTAATGGATTTGGGGACAGTAGGCATAGAAATATAATCCCTTCTGTAACCAAGAAAGAAATATGATAGATAATTCTGAGCTTTTTATGTAAAAAAATCCTCAAATTTAGTTTTTCTTCCCTGTTTCTCCAGTGAAGAATGACATGACTGCTTGTTCTCCAGTGGGAGTAAATAAAACTAGGAATTCAGGGACTCCAGCTTCTGACTTCCACTCTGCCTTATCTGTAGGAAGGGAATTGGTGACATCTGTCTCAGTGAGCATCTGGTAACAGCCCAAGAACACACAGGCACTGAGAGGGACAACATCCTTCTGAATCCCTTTGGATTGAAGAGCTTGCCTCTGAAGCCCTTGGGAGTCAGAATAAGCTTGGAGGATTTTTATGAGGTAAAATGGCAGGCAAGTTTTGATGAATTGAAAGGAAGAGAATTTCATATGCCATTAAAATCTTTCTTTAAAATAACTTGATTTCATCATATGGCATACTGTTACATCTTGGTTTGATTCACAAACTTTGAAGAATAAGCAAACAAAGGGTGTGGCATAAATTTCTGGAAAGTTTCCTTGATTCCTGTAGGGGGGAACCCTGCAAGTGCTGTGGCAAGGGTCTAAAGCCTCAGCCTGTTCCCATATAAATATTGATTTAGAAAAGAGTTAGAAATGTAAGCATGGCATTAATTTCTGGAAAAAGTTTCCTTGATTCCTCGCTGGCAGGGCTGCCTTATGACTTAGGTAGACTCCAGAAATATCTGCCTTCATGGGCCCCTTCTGCCATGAGAAAAAAAATATATAGAAATCATACTTTACAGCTATGTTAGTATAAAGACAAATAGAATCTAGGCTGGGTTGATTCTTATATCTTCATTGTTACAAGATTCATTGTCTTTCTTCAGTGAGAGAAATAACAAATTTTGTGGATGCCTAAAAGCATTGTTGGTGCTGACCTTGTTGTGCCTATTGTGGCCCCTGAGTACCAGCCCTGTTGCTAGGAACACCTTTCTGCTTTTCCTGACCATGTCTGAGTCCCACTGCCAGACCTGCTTCTCCATGGAACCCCGCTTGACTGATCATGCCTGTGGGAATGCCTCCAATATTTATTGTCTGTCTGACTCATTATGCAATTAGTGTAGTCTGTGATCTATTAGCATTTATCTTTTATGTATGAGTCTTTCTATTCCAAATAAATTTTAAGTTGTTTAAGGCCAGGGACCATGGCTTATACCCCTTCTTCTCCTTGGTATTTACCACATTCAGTGATAGCTGCCATTTATTGAGCACATGCCAAGTGCCAGGCAGAGTTTTGTTTACACATGGAATTAGTCTCACTTTCCAGAAAAATGAAGCTAATGGAAGAAAAGCAACTTGCTCCAGGCCTCCCCTCCAGACTCAGAATATCAGTGTAAGTTTCTCTGGTTCTGACGTCAACTGTTTTTCTACTCAATAATGTCCACATGTAGGTTGTGGTGATGATGATGAAGATGAATGGGGGTGGGGAGAAGGGAAATAATATGGAATCAGTGTAAAATCTCTACAGGTGTTTAAATTCTGCATAGTAAAACAAACTTAAAGCACATGTTGTTTAGGTCTAGCAATTTTTTCATAATTTACTTGAAATCTTTAAGTGTTTTTGTTGATAAGAGGTACTCGTTTACCATAGCGACAACAATGGGGTGAATCACTTTTCCTTGCCATAAGGAAATTCCTCACTTCCATATCTTAAATATTTCTCACATTTCAATATCTTGTCTTCTTATTTTATTTTTTAAGAAGAGAGACTAGAAAGAAAAGTAATTTATTTCCAAAGACAATATGGTCAGGTACTAATTCTCCCTTTAATACATCATAATCACACCCCATGTTTCAACTGATGTTGGACAATGTCAGAGTTAAGCCTAATAACATCTATTCAAGTAATTTCAAATGTGAAGCAATATTAATTATCCATGGATAAATCAAACACCAGTATGTTCGTATCTTATATGCTTTCATTACAATTCACGGAGAGACTTACGATCTTGCCATTTTGTCATGATGCCATATAGTAGTCAACGAATATTAAGTTGTTTCTTTCTTAGCTATTTTTCCTCCACAGTTTCAAGTGGGAACAGATTTCACCCATGTGTTACAGTTTGTCCATTTAAAATCTTACCTGCCCAAGCAATGTGGAAAATCACAGAAACTCAGAAGAGAACACTACTTTTACATATGCAAAGTTTGGTGTCATAGAGGATTTATTGTCTGTCTGACTCATTATGCAATTAGTGTAGTCTGCGATCTATTAGCATGTATCTTTTATGCATGAGTCTTTTTATTCCAAATAAATTTTAAGTTGTTTGAGGCCAGGGACCATGGCTTATACCCCTTCTTCCCCTCGGACGAGCTCTGCACCCAAATACACCTGACCATGTATCCTTCCTCTACCACTTAAAGCTGGTGTGGCCTCAGGAGTGTCTCTTGATTGTATATGCTCATATATAAAGTGGTGATAAAAAGTATTTACCTTTACAGGTTAATTGTAAAGCTAGGACATTTGCTATGGAAAATACTTCACCCAATCTCTAGTGTGTAGTAGGTGCTTACTAGATGCTAGTTTATTAATATCATTGATATATCATTACCATCTCTGAATGGTGCCGAAGGACTAGTTAGAAAAGTTAAGATAAAAACAGCTCTTGAATTTATTCACTTGGGCCTTGATATGGACTGGGCCTTTTATGGTGCCAAAATAGCCAGAGAAATATGAGTGTGAAGTCACATTAAAATGTTTCATGCAGGGAAAAATAAGTGGTCTCCTAACTTGATTTTCCTCATTTATTTTTCCAGCAAGCATTAAACCATAATCAGGCTCTTACAACTGGAAACATCACATAGCAATTAGAGTTTCACATGTCACAACTGAGGTCTTTTGGGAAAGAGATGCTACTGACATACCAGCCCATTCTATCCTCTGCAGTCTAATGTCCCCTTTGTTACAAACAGCATTTTGTAATACACTTTTACTACCCTGAAAAGAAACTCATAGATAAAATAACCTATCTTCTCATTGGGTTTTTTAAAAAATGCCCTAAGTATCTATCATTAAAGGAAAAAGAAAAGGAAAGTAATATGCAATAAAATAATCTAAAATGCTAGGGCACAACTACATTGGGGAACTTAATAAAGTTGTCAGACACTTTTGCTTAAAAATAATATCACCTTGACTGCAGTACCTAAAAATACAGATTGATACAGATGGCTGAATTGGCAACTCAGACACCAAGAGCTGTATTACATCTTTGATGTTATTTTCTGAAATGGTGAATGACTCTTGATAAAGTTCCAAACATAGGAAAACACGATCTTTCCTTAATTTGTGTAATTGTGTCCCTGGAAAATTTAGTGTGTATTAAAACAGTGTAAAAATATTTTGTGTTTTATGTATATATGGAGTTAGGCTCTATGCCAAGACAGTTACAAAGAGGTTTTTCATGGACACAAACGCCTGGAGGGACATCCCAGACTTGTCCATACTTGAACTTGGGACAATTTTTCATTGCATGCAATTGTCTTGCTCATTGCATGCAATTGTCTTGCCCATTGCAGAACATCTAGCACCATGGCCCTTTCTCATTTTAAGGTTAGTAGTGCTTACTAATTACCGGGACCAAGAAAAATCATTAATTTTTCAAAACATCCTCTAGGGGGCGATCCTGCTCCCATTGAGACTACCGCTATAGTCATACTAAGCACTTGCAATTCTCTCAACAGCCCGCCTTTGCTTATTCTTTTTTTTCTTTGCAGAAGATGGTCTTCTTCTAATTGGGCTTGCTATTAATGACTTAACCCTAAAGACCTGCATCAGATATCTCTAGTGTAGGAAGTCATCTGTAAAGCTCCAGTTGCCTTCCCTTTGTGTTCTCATAAGACCCTCTGTTTAAGGAATTTCAACTTTGGTTGTATAGTATTATCTGTTTTCCTACATCATGTAAGCGCTCCTGAAGGCAGAATCAATCAGTCA
>PVKV010005090.1:0-119786 GCA_004027835.1 Alouatta palliata | reverse complement strand
ACTGCAAATGTCCAATGAGTCATATATATATATATTATATAATATATATATTTTAAGATATACATATATTTTGTCAGTCTTGCTGTAGATATATATATATATAAAATCAACTTTTGTTGCATTGACTTTTAGATTTTTGTTTCTATTTTTAATTTTATTCATTTCTGCTTTTATCTTTATTAGTTCTTTTTCTGCTTGCTTGATTACTTAAATATTGGGTATATTATACTTTCATTTTCATTTAGTTCTACATACTTTTAAATATATCCTTTGAAGCTGCAACTCTGACCTATATTTAGATATATGTTTATCAGTATCCATATATTTAGAGTTTTTTTCTGTTGTTTTTCTGTTATTGATTCCTAGCTGGATCCCATTTTGAAAAATAATTGACTATGATTTCAATAATTTTACATTTTCTGAGCTCCGTCTTGGTGAATATTCCTCAGGCATTTGGAAAATGTCAGTTTTACTATTACTGGGTAGATATTCTATATATGCCAATCTAACTATAGGTTTTCTATGTCCTTGTTATCTAGCTACCACTTGTATCAGTTCCTAAAAGTGGGATGCTGAAGTTCTTAATAATTGTGAATTTGTTCATGTCTTTTTTCAACTCTTTTTTAATTTCATGTATTTTATTTCAAGGCTCCTTATTTGGTTGATATATTTTTAGTATTGTGTAACATCATGCAATGATTTTAACCTTTTATACTTTTATTGTTTTGTCTATGCAGTTTCCAGTTTTGTATCTATTAATTTTCTTTTCTCTGTAGTTTACATATTTACATTTCAATATACCACTCACTCATGCTTCTTTGAATAACATTTGCATGGTAAATCGTGCTCCATTCTTTTACCTTCAACTTACTTTTGTCCTTTAATTTGAAGATAGTTTATTGAAGGGGGATACAGTTAAGTCATGTTTTATATCCATTCTGCTAGTCCGTGTCTTTTGTTTGGTATAGTTAGCTCATTTACATTTAAGATAATTATTGATAAGTTAGAACTTAAGTCTGACATGTTATATTGTTTTCTGGGTTTTTTTCTTCTGATTCTTGTCCCTAATTATATTTTGTTTTATCTTTTTTAAAACATAGCTTAATAAATCATCTTGATTTATTTATAGTATATTTAAGTGTGTCTTTTTTATAGTTTTTAAAGTGATTGCTGTCAGTCTTATAATACAAAAATACACAAAAAATTGGTATAAAGATAAAATGAGATTATATATATTAATATTAATAATAAGATGTTTTAAAGTAGGAAGATGCTAGGGATCATTATTACCCTGATAACCCAACTAAAAACCAGAGTTGTTTGACTTAAATATATTTTTATATATCCATATGTTTACCTTATAAAAACAAAACAGTTTATTTGCAATTACAGAGCTTCTATTTTACGTGAACTATGAAATAGATAGGAATTCATGATTCCTCTAGGAGATAAACATAAAATTATCATATAACCCTGCAATTCTATTTCTACATATATGCCCAAAAGAAAATAAAATACGAGTACAAGGAAACATGTATACAAACATTTGTATTAAGTCAAAAATCGAAATTCTGCAAATGTCCATCAATGAATGAATAAACAAACTATATATATATATATGTAGCATTGTAATGCTCCAAAACCATTATGTTAAGCAGAAAAATCCAAAACAGAAAATTTTATATTAAATCTTTCTTATAAATATGATATATCCACAATAGGCAAATCTAAGGTAGGAGGTGAAAAAAAATTACTAAATGTGTACTGGGCACTTTTATGCAGTAATAAAATAGTTTTGAAATGAGAGATTAGAGCATATGGCTATATAATGTTGTGAATAGACTACCTATTACTGAAATGTACACTTTAAAATGGTCAATCTTATTCTAACTATGGATTTCATTCCATTAAAATATACTTAAAATCAATTAAGGAACAGTGACTTGATTGCAAGCTCCTTGAGGGAAACTACATTTATATCTCCTGCCTAAGATCCCAGTAAATTCAGAAACTGGACAGCTGAGCACAAATTCTTGTTGACTATAAATAAGTTTATTCAAGTTATCTCAAAAAGCATAGCAAGCAATATCATTGCAATAAGGACAACTTAAACTACAACTTGTTCAGCAACAACAAAAGCATATGGTAACCATTCGGTGATAAAAACAGTCAAACTCTGGAAAATATTTTGAGAGATTTATTCTGAGCCAGTATGAGGACTATGGCGTAGCTGCAGGGAGTTCTGAGAACATGTGCCAACATGTGGTCGGGCTACAGCTTAGTTTCATACATTTTAGAGAGACATAAGACATCAAACAATACATGTAAAATGCACATTGGTTCAGTCTAGAAAGGTGGGACACTCAAAGCTGAGAAAGGGAGCTTCCAGGTCATAGGTGGATTCAAAGATTTTGTTTATTTTATTTTTATTTTTTCGTTCTCAATTTTTATGGGTACATAGTAGGAGTGTGTGTGTGGTTGGATGGGTAGATAGATGGATAGATGGATAGTAGATGCATCCATTTATGAGCTATATGATATGTTCTGATGCAGGCATGCAATGTGAAATAAACACATCATGAAGAATGGGATATTTATTTTCTCAAGCATTTGTCCATTGAGTTACATAAAATCCAATTACCCTCTTAAGTTATTTTGAAATGTAATTAGTTATTATTGACTATAATCACCCTGTTGTACTATGGCATAGCAGGTCTTATTTTTTCTATTTTTTTTTTTTTTGTTCCCATTAGTAATCACCTCCTCTCTGTCCCCACTCTCCTATGACACTTCCCAACCTCTGGTAACCATCTTTCTATTCTCTGTGTCCGTTAGTTCAATCATTTTGAATTTTAGATCCCACAAATAAGGGAGAACATGTTGATTGGCAACTGCTTGAAAGAGTTAAGTGGTTATCTAAAGACCTGGAATCCATAGAAAGGAGTATCTGGGTTGTGGAGACCAAGATTTTTATCATGCAGATGAAGCCTACAGGTAGCAGGTTTCATAGAGAACAGATTGTAAGTGTTTCTTATCAGCCATAAAAAAAACAGGTGTCAGACTTTTAGTTTATTCTGTCTTGAGTTAGGAAAGATCTGGAAAGAGAAGGGGATTCTCTACAGAATGTACATTTTCCCCACAAGAGACAGCTTTGTAGGGCCATTTCAAAATATGTCAAGGCAATATATTTTGGGGTAAACTACTGTCTCATGTTGGTATCTTATTGCTACAAATAGCCTGTTTTGTCCATCTTAAGGTCTCTGTTTTAATATTAATGCTAATCAGCTGTGCATGAATTGTAACGAGAGGAGGGTATAGTGAGACCTATATGACCTCCTCTTTCCATTCTGGACTAAACAATTTTTTTTAAGTTAACTTTGGAATGTCCTCGTCCAAGAGGAGGGGTCCAGTCAATTGGTTGAGGGGCTTAGAATTTTTTTTGGTTTACAATTCTTTCAAGGTATCTATGTCTGTGAAGTACAGTTGTACATTCAAAAGTCAGGAGGAATTCTCAAAAGAGTGCTGGCAACTTCTACTATCTACACTGCTGCTGCTCTCCAGATCCCTGTCAATGGCTGTGGCTGTTCACCTGCAGTGACAGTCAATTTAGAGGAGCCCTAACTAGCAATCCTCACTACCACCTGGCACTGAATTCCCCCTAGGCTTTTCATGTTTTGGAGTTTTTCAGCAGGTCAGCAGACACAGCAGTGCTCCTACTCCAGGAAAGCAGTATCCCATTTTCAGATTGTCATTACCGTGGCAGAAAATCGTAAAATTAGGATACACAAATATCTATTCTGCCACCTAATGCAAAGCTCGATTGTTCTCTACAGCATAGTCTTATACACTTTGGTGCTGTCTAGTTTTAAATGATTCAGCTTCTACAGATTTTTTTTCTTCTTTTTTTGTAGTATGTGGTATGGCACCCAGTAATTTGAGTCTGAAGCTTTGCTGTTTGTGAAGTTCACTGGAGAGAATTGGTTCTTCCAAGTCTGAATGCTCTCATTTACATAAGAATAGGCTCCCAAGGAGTTGAGGGCACTCAACCTTTGCCAGCTTTCTTTTAAAAGAGGACCCATGTATTATAGGAAGGAAAAGAAGAAAGCAAGGTTGTAAAATGACTTTCACTGGTACTAACTTTCCCTCTAAACTGCCTGGGAATTTGTTAACATATTCCTCACTGTTGCTATTTCAGTTAACAGGTTTTCATAGGACTCCACTATGTTATTTTCCTAGGAAGAATACTCAGTAATTTTAGGCACTGCTTAATTTCTCAAGTTCATTTTAGTTATTAATATATTGCTCACTTGCTTAGGGACATATTGGGAAAATACTAGTCAATGTTGATTTCTGGCTGACATAAATGTGTAGATTACATAAATGTAAGTCTGTTTAAAATAATTTCAATGTCAAAGTGCAAGTGCTTTCTACTTACAGCACTAGGTTCTAGAGATAGAAAATGTATGAAACATGGTCTTAATCCTTATTTTGCTCCCAGAGCACCTCACCAGGAAAATGAAAAAGTGCTGCCTGTAATACAGGGAGATTATCAGCAATTGAATAAAAGGCACTTGTGCTAAGAAATCTGACGATCACTCTACCCCTGCAAAGGACTAAGATTGGAGGTCCTAAATCAAAGGAGAACTGAAGGAATGATTAACTTTGCTAAGGTCAGAGAAAGGGGTAACTTTTATTCCTGTGTCTATTCCCCAAAAGGAATGACAACTGGTAGAGATGCAAAGTAGTGTTTAAACAGCATGCTTCCTGTACCATGTTTCTTTAAGAGATGCTGATTTTTTTTTCTTTTATTGGCTGCTGTTATATATATTTTTTCTCTGTGAGGCACATTACTCTCTTATTAGAGATACACATATCATCAATATCCTGGATTATTTTATTTATTAAATAAAGATTTTTTTGAGAGAAGAATTATACACATTTAGAACACATCACAAAGTTACAGACATAGTTTATTTTTATTTTGAAAAAGCTTTAAAAAGTTTCACTAAGCAGATTTTGTGTGGACAATGACAATCCAGTAAAGTCTTAGACTTTTGAACTGCCTCTCCCACCAAATCCTCAATCAGCCAGAGGTATGATGACTTCACATGAGGGTCTTCAACCAACTCCTTGCCAGAGACTTGGCTTCTCCTGTCTGCTTTGGGGTACAGTCGATTGCTGCTTCCCTGCACACTTCTTTAATGCCTTCTCCAGCAGTCTCTGTGGTATTAATATACTTTTTAAACATACTGTTTTCCTTAATGTAATTTTAAGCTGCTTTTCTTCCATCCCATGGAGAACAGATGGTCATCTTTAGCACACTCTTTTCAATACCATTTTTATTGTCTTTCACTTTTTTTTGAAACATGGTAGAATATTTACGTATGTGAGAAAAATATCTGTCTTTCAGTATTCCTAGAGATGGGTCTAAGAATTTGCAGAGGATGAGTAAGATATGTCTTCAAACCAAAATATGAATATTTAATTTCAGATTAGCCCCATTAGTATAAGGAGCAGCTGTCAATGTACCTAAGCACGAAATAGTAGAAGAGCTTGCTTTGTTACATTCTATTTTGTTTTTCTACATGACCTTTGGTTAATCTCCAATTGTAGACCAGATGAGGTTTTCATTAAGAGTTTAGAAAAATTGAAATTGGTGATTTTCAAATCTTGGTTTATTTGAGTGCCTTTTGTTGGTGTTTTTGAATTTTTAAAACATTTTTATACTCTGAAATGTCTACTCCAGTGAGCATTTGGTGAGAGCCCAGAATAGATACAACAATCACAAATCAAACCAGCCTGCCATCAATGTCTTTCTCAGAAACCTCACTGTTCAAAATCAGTTAAAACAGTTCATAGAATGTACAGTCTGTACCAAAGTAGAGTGCAGAGTACTTTAGGGAGATCTCAGGGAAATAACAAATATTCTGTAATTTTAAAAGCTTTATACCTATTAAGACAGGACAATTGTTTCTGATAAACACCATTAACATAATAATATACAATAGTGACATGATTTGGCTGTGTTACCTCCCCCAACAAATCTCATCTTGCGTTGTAGCTCCTACAATTTCCACATGTTGTGTGAGAGACCTGGTGGGAGGTAATTAAATCATGGGTGTGGGTTTTTCCCGTGGTGCTGTTCTCCCGATAGTGAACAAGTCTCATGAGATCTGATGGTGTTATAAAGGGCAGTTCCCTCGCACACACTCTCGCCTGCTGCCGTGTAAAACATGCCTTTGATCCTCCTTCACCTTCCACCGTGATTATGAGACCTCCCTAGCCATGTGGAATTGTGAGTCTATTAAACCTCGTTTTCTCTATAAATTACCCAGTCTCAGGTATTTCTTTATAGCAGTATGAAAATGGACTAATACAAATAGGAAAAATAGCAACGTAAGGTGATGTAGAGTGATGGGGTTCAGACAATACTATGCTAAAATATGGCACCATGGCGTTTGGAACAATAGCAGAAGCTCTCACCTTCCCCCTGCCTTTCTTCCCTGAAACAGGTTGTAAGACCTTATGTAAAAGGTACTCTCCTTATACCCAGAAGAAAGGCATATTCTTTTTTCAAGACAAAGCACCACACAGAAGAATCTGAACAAACAGGACTTGCTGTTTCCCTAGTTTTTTGCCATACTCTTTGTCCAATCATATTTCTCCATGTCTCTCTACTCTTCATCAATCCAGGCATAAGCATACACAAGTTTGACTGTTTCTTCTTGTCTCCATTTTCTTATAAAGGCTTCTGTGTTCATAAAACTTAAAGAAATTTCTATGCTTATTTGTCTTTTGTTATAGGAGTCTTAGCTAAGAACCTCAAATAGGCAGATGGGTTAAGAAAGATGTTTTTCTCTCCCCTGCAAAAGAAAGAAAATCACTGTAGCTGATTTAGATCTTCAAAAAAGGTTTAAGAAGGATATATTCTTTCATCAGGGTCTATTTTTGTGCTCTCCATAGAAATATTATTCAAGCTATGAATGTGAGCCACCTGTGTAATTTTAGTTTTTCTAGCAGCCACACAAAAAAACAAAAATAAACAGGATGAATTTGTTTTAATAAAGTTTTATTTAACCATATATATCCAACATACCATTTTAACATGTAATTATTTTTAAGAATATGATATTTAATATTCTTTTTGTCCTAAGTGTTCAAAATTCAGTGTGCAGTATTATACTTAGAACATATCTCAATTTTGAACTAGCCATATTTCAAGGGCTCAATAGTTGAATGTGGATACATATGGATAATAGTCACATATTGGACAGTTCGGATCAAAAGTAGTAAAAACGAATAGGATTTGGGAGGAGCAATTTAAGAAGGAATGACAAGAAAGTGCTCTGAAAGGTGGAAAGGTTTATATGATACCAAGTAGGTTACTAAGGTATAAAACACATTTGAAATATACACAGGTTTGTCGTTGAAAAAATTGTAAGCTTTATTTTCATTTATTTATTTTGTATATATTTTTAAGAGCTGAGGTCTTATTATGTATCTCAGGCTGGTCTCAAACTCCTGGGCTTAAACTATCCTCCTGTTTCAGCCTACTGAGTAGCTGGAACTTTCCCCCTGCCCAGCAAAAGAACAAAGTAGCTCTAGAATCAAATATACCACATAAATTAGAATAATGTTCAGTGGCAAAAATAGAAATATCTCAGCAGTTTAACATAATAAAATTTCTTGGTTTCTTGTCCACCATGGGCCAGCAGTGGGAGTGTGTATAGGAGGTCATCTCTGCTCCGTATCAGTCTAGAACTGATGGAGGCTTCAGTGTCTTGAATATCACTTGTTGCTTTGGTAGCAGAAGAAAGTGGTACATGGCACTTCTGCTTGTTCCTCCTAACTGCAAAAAGTAAATGTAATCATTCTGTGTACCCTGAAGCAAAGACAAAGTACATACAAATTAGCATTAAAAGTCTCTATATCTATCAAAGCTTAAAACATTTTTATGACTATAGGAAAGCTACTTTATTTCTGAGCTTATGCTTTCTCTTCTTTAAAGTGAAGAAAATAACTGTAAAGTAGGATAAGAGTAAGTAAAGCACCTTGCACAGTGTCTTGTACATAGAACTCAAAGAATTGGTAGTTATTATTTTTGTGCAGTAATTCAGAGTTCTCCCCCATGGATGTTAGTTTTCCGCAACTAAACTAGAATAATGTGCCCAGTAAGGTCTCAGGAGGTATCTGGACCAGTTTGTTTCAATATTTTTATTAAGTTTTGTAGAGCAAGTTAATTTTGATATAGAATTTTAATCTCTGAAAAGTTATGTATTTTTAAATGTCTACAGTAGTTACCATATTTGTTTTGTGCTATCTTTTTAACTTGCCTGTAATCTCCAACAATAGTTAATAACATTTCCCAGAATAAGTATGTTGTCTTATCTATTGTATGCCCTTAACATCATGTAAATACACCTTGCTTTATTGAATTAAAATATAATTTTGGACCCCAAATACTAGCACCTATAAAAAATGTACTGAATCATCCAAAGATTAATTTTATCAAATTTATGGCCAAGTTGGTCTATGTAAAAATGCATATCAAACTATATTGACAAAAGTGGTGGAAAATCAATGAAACAAAAGTACAGCAGAGTCATAGAGTCCACAGGCTGACTGTGACTTGTGGTTTCACTAAAAATGCCAATATAACTTAGGAAAATTGAAATTCAGAGGCAAGAATTAATCATTTTATGTATTTTTGCCATGAAAATTTATTCAGTTTTGACCTATGTTTTGTAAAGAGGTTGAAAGGCTACTGAATTCACAAATAAGAAAAGTTGGTCATGCCAAAGACTCTTAGAAGATAGGTAGGAGCAACTCAGTCTGTCTGCCAGCCAGCCAACAAATCAATATATAATGCAATAAAAAGGAATAGTTCCTTTTAACATAATGGGCAATTTCTTTTGTTAAAGAGGAGATTAAATGATTGCATAGTAGATATTTGCAATAATTTGTCCATAATTATGGACATAACAATACTGTAAAAGAAAAGCAGAGTAAGAAAGGACAAACAAGAAATGTTTTGTTGATACATCCTCTAGGGAAAATTAGCAAAGTAAAATTATGAAATAAAGGGATTGGAAGAATAAATCATTATGGCTGAAATTTCCATTTTCCTCTCTTAAAATGTTATATACTATTTTTTTGAGATTTCATTGTGGATCTCTGTGAGATAGGATTTGAGCACATGATTGTGTGAAGTGGATTCCAGCTCTGTGATTCCTTTTGTAGACTTTTAGTGGGTTTATAAGGGTTTTAATTTTAGAGTTTCTAATTCATTAGAAAACCAAGTTTTTGCAAGTGAACTAAGACACACAGATGTACACCCAGATGCAATTATGAAAATGATCCACAGATGTGTGATGTCTCACATAATAATTTCATTCTAGATATAAGATTTATAATATGATTAGCAACTTCAGACTTTCTACAAATAGTTTGAATTTGCTTGTTTCATAGTTACCCAAGGCAGTAGCAAAAAATAGGCTTTTCTCCAGCTACTTTTATAAGTGACTGAAATACAGCAAATACGATCATTAGTAGTTTTGCCTTCAGCTCTGAGCCTCATTTCTTTGTCTTCTTGAGCTAGTCAATATTTTTGAATTGGCAGGAACCAAATTAAATCTAAGATGCAAGTATTCCAAGGAGCTAGAACGAAGGGAAAGGCAAATTATCCAAACTTGCTTCACAAAGTGGGTATAAAAACAGAAGAGTGCCCAGAGGGATCAAAGTTATGGCAGAGATGTTAATGTCATACTTCAAAGCCAACTGCAGAGGAAATGAGAGGAAAGGGAAAATGAGTAAGGGGGTGGAAGGGTATAGAGTCCAGAAAGGGGCAGAAGGATGTGTTAGGCATGGCTTGAGGTGAGCACTCTACACTAATAATGTGCTGGCTGGTGTTAGTCGTCGGTAACTTCTTTTTACATGATGCCAGTCCATATTTTAGGGGTATACATGGCAAATCTAACTGGACCCTTTCCAAAAGTAAGTTTCATAACTTTATTATTATTGTTTATTTTAGTAGCAAAATAATTCTGTCAAATTAAAGATCATGCAGATATTTATATGGAGGTAATTAAAGGTGGACTATTTGAGTTGAAGCAAGAGTGGTTTATTTACCTTCTTACTCAATTTCTCCTCCTCTTCTTTGGAGAGATCTCTTTGTGTAATATGACTGTTCTGTGTTTTGGAAGGTGAATACATTGATTTTGTTTAAGGAAGTTTTGAGTCACCTCTATCCCAACAACTTTAATTTTGGCAAATCTCTGCTTGATTACAGACAGCACTCATTATTCACGCTGTTTCTAAGATGTTGTTACTATATTCACTTTCCTTTCCTAATGTACATTCTCCCATAGCATTCCTCAACTTCCTATGGTCACAATCAACAAATTTAGGTATATTTTGAACAGGAAATATCTTCCCAAGACTATTAGTTCAGGCTGAAGAAGCTGCTTCATTTGAAGTTACCTGCCTCCTGCCACTTCAAATAATAATCAACTATCAAAAGACGCCCTCCAGGAATGTCACAGAGATGAACAGCTACACGTAAAGAAAGCTTTCAGTACCCTTGGAATAGACCTGAATTTTCCTCATAGACTGACGACTCATTACCATTACAGATTTGAATAAATCATGAATTCTGCTTCTCCAGATGAAGGCTATTGCTACGCCTGCAGAGTCCATAATCAAGGTAGTTTTCTAGATAATATAAGAAAGAGAAAAATATATACTTCTTTTGCTTCAATTAGCAAGATACACAAAGTATATAGTTCAAAGCATTTTTTTGCTTAAAATATCAACATAATAGCTTCCATACTCTTTTTTGAATAGTGTGTAGAAAAATAAACAATGTGAAAGAAAAGGTATTGTTTTTCCTCAGTGGACTTTCAAAAGACACATCAGAGTAGCTTCTGGGTATGTTATAGAAATGCATAGAAACTATAAAAAATAATTGAAACTTGCAAAGTGATTTCAGAGTTTTATTCACTGCTGAATTTTGCAAACTGCATCTTTGCTCTACTTGAACTTAAAGAACTAAATAATTTTTTCAGAATTTCTCAAGGTCACCTTTGTTTTTAAGGATATTTCAACCACAATCTAAGCAAAAATAATAAACTGTTAATGATTTGTTTAATCTAGTGGTTCTCAACCTGCCTGCAAATTAAAGTCACCTGGAGACTTTCAAAAAATAATGCTGCCTAGGCCCCCCACCTGCAAAGAATTTGATTTAAGAAGGCCCAAGTATCAGTATTTTTTAAAGATCTCCCAGGTGATCCTAAAGCATAGCCACTATTAAGAACCACTGAGCTAGTAAATATCTTGGGAGACTTTTACCCATTGCCTGATAATAAAATTCAACCTACTGTACTTGTTGTTATATTAGGACAAATTAATATCATAAATTAATATGTGTCAAGTACATCTTAATTCAGAAAACCTCAGAAAATAAATTATGGTTTTGTAGAAATTGGTGGATCCTTCTTTTTGCCGGTCCTTGCCTTCTCCAGTTCTCTTATCTGAAGTCACTACATCCCTCTACTAACAGACTTAACATTACAGAAAATGCTGATTTGTGTAGGAAAAGTATCAGCCATCAAGTCTCATATGGAGGCATGGAATTGTTCTCATTGACAGTAACCTAATACATTGCCTCCAAACTGATATTCCTTTACCTCCATTATAATGTTACACTTTCTTCACATACCACTCTAATGCCCTTTTCTAAGTCTAAGTCTGATCGGTGAGTTTTTGTTACTCTATTTATCTCCTACTAGCCCCATTCAAAAGATGCTTCATCTTATCACCCTAGATTCTAGTTAGTGGCTTGTTAATGAACAGGTCACCCAGAACTGATTCACAGAGTCCACATGCCTCTAGGTATTGCACTAGCTATTGATATGCACTAATTCTTGCTATCATGGTCCCTACCTGATTCCAGCCAGCCTATAGGACACCTGACAACCATGCCTCTGGGACATTTAATTTGAATTTTGCAGATATACCTTAGCTGAGTAATTTCTTCCCAAAGCCTATAATTTACTGTTCTGGCTTTCTTGCTTCCCATACTGCTTTGTTTTGCTGAGATACTGTTTTAGTTTATCCTTTATCATACATCTAAAGTTCTGTGATTTGGATTTTCGGGACTAGAAGTTTTCCTTATTTGTAGTTATATTTACAAATCTATGTATTTATTTATTTGCCTACTACGCAGTTGCTGTAGATTTCAAAAAGTGCCATGTGTGCTGACAACCTGTAATTTTAGATTCTTAAGAAAAATTAAAGTTTCCAAACAAAAGAAAAAGCCTACGAAAAGCAACGCCCTGGCGATCAGACATGGTTTAGTCATTAAGTCTAGGCCTGGGGCATTCCAAATGTCTTCCAGCGATTTTTTTTTTTTTCCTGTTTAAACTTAATTGAACTTGCAAAATATTTTGCTTCCAAATTATATGCTGAATCCAAGTATGCAATATATATATTATCAGTCTCTAAATAGGAACTCAAGGAAAGCAGAGCCTTGAATTTCAGTATGTGGTTCTACTTCTCAATTTTGATAAATACAGTTTTTGATCATTATAAAATGAATTTGAGTTCACTTATTCTTGCAACAATGTTAAAATAGAAAATATAAAAAATTATATGAATAAATATGTATAAAAAACCCTCCCAGAATTATCAAGATATATTAAAGGATTTCAATAAGATTAATATGATACTCAACATTGTATCACATTATCACTGGTTTATCATAAACTCTGCAAAATTAATTTGATATATAAGAGTTTTATCTAATGATTACCATGCTCTCTTTTTCCCTGGAGTTTAATATTCCACTCTTCTTTCAAAACAAATGCCTTTTACATATGTATTCAAATGACAGATTATTGCTGCATGAAGTTCTTTTATATATGTCTAAACTATAAAACCTTCATACCATGCATAATATTATAATTCAAAATGAGTCAGTATAAGGCAAACAAGACTTCAGAACTTAACCAACTATGAGAAGGGAGAAATAGAGAAGGTGTATGTTTTTATTAGTCTTCATGCAAAGGACATTCTACTGTAATATGGTGTGTTAAATATAACCCTTAAACTCTACTGTCTCCTGTAAACTTACTGAAATGACAATAAAGGATTAGAAACTAGACAAATCCACCAAACAAAAGAGAATAGGAAAGAAGATGACAGCAGATGAGATATTCTAGCCAAATGTTGGAAGATGAAAAAGAGATTGTATCACAGAGTAACTAACTCAGCAGATGGGAAAAGCTGAAAGCTAAGTGCCTGTAGGCTGGTGAGTGTCAAGAAGCTGGCGTGTGATGCATCAGAATGTAGGGTTGAAGAACAGCACAACTGGTTGAATGCCCATATTTACTCTGTGTGGAGATCTGGCTGCCTTCCCCCAAACTCTAAACATACCTGCAGCTTTGTTGTCTGCAAGGTTGAATCAGAGGGCCTCTGAACTCAAGTGCACCAAGGACAGGTGAAGAAAATCTGCATCCTAATTATTTTTACTTCTATTACTTTTCACATTTGACTTCTAGAAAGCTGGTAGGCTGGCTTATATACAAAAGGAAGAAGAATAAGGAAGATTTCTCTCAAAGAGCAGAGGACTGCATCTACTGAAAACTGTTCATCAACAAAATGGTTACATCTCTCTTCTTGATTCCCTACTTGATTCTCTCTGCTTGATCTCTAGCAGGATAAGGGTCTCCAAAGATGCCCGGTTCCTTATCCTCAGATACTATCAATATAATGCCTTCTATGACAAAAGGGACTTTGCAGATGTTACTAAGAGGTGATACAGAAATTATAGCCTGTATTGCCCAGGCGGGCCTAATCTAATCATATGGGTCTTTAAAAGCAGGTAACATTTCCTGGCTGTAATCACTGGGAGAGGTGACTATGACCCCAGGCTGGAATGAAATTATTCTACCCCCTGTTGCTGTATTTGTAGATGAAGAATGAGGGCTAGAAGCCAAGGAATGTGAATGGCTTCTTTCTAGAAGGTAGAAAACAGAAATAAATAATTTCTTGTAGAAGGCATCATAGCCCTGCCGACACATTGATTTTAGTCCAGTGAGACCTGTGCTGAATGTCTAACCTATAAACTTTGTGTTGTTTAAAACACTAAGTTTGAGGTAATTTGTTATGTCAGCATTAGGAGGTGTGTCCATACCAATACATATCCTTCACAATCCGTCACTCAACAAGCCTGCTCATGCCCAGAGTTTCCAGTATGCATTTTTATTTGTTTTTCGATGGAGTCTTGCTCTATCACCCAGGCTGGAGTACAGTGGCAGGATCTCGGCTCACTGCAACCTCGGCCTCCCAGGTTCAAGTGATTCTCCTGCCTCAGCCTCCTCAGTAGCTGGGATTACAAGGCACCCACCATGACACCTGGCTAATTTTTTTGTATTTCTAGTAGAGACAGGATTTCACCATGTTGGCCAGGCTGGTTTCGAACTCCTGACCTCAAGTGATCCACCAGCTTCAACCTCCCAAATTGCTGGAATTACAGGCTTAGCCATCATGCTGAACCTCCAACAGCTTTGTTTCTCACTCAAAAACTTGAAAGAGCTCTGGATGACTAAGTATTTAAGAACAATCTCTGACATAAAAGAGAGAGCAAAATGAACAGGGGAAAGCTACACATGAAGATGAAAACAAGGCAGAAAGCAAAGCAAAACGTGAAGAAAAAAAGAACTGTAATTACGGAGATAGGTAGAAGAAAATTTCACATCCATTATAAAACAATGCTTACACATAATAAAAATTATATTCAGAAAACAAAAAAGTTTTTAAGAATTCTTAAAAATTAATAGTTGAGAACTGGCATACTTATACATAAATGAATACATATATAAATAAATATAGAATTGGCATATAAATAAACATATATATAAAATAGAAAGAGAAAGAAGAAAGAAAAGAGAAAGGAAGGGAGGGAGGGAGGAAGGAAGGAAGGGAGAGAGAGAAAAAAGTGGTGGGTAAAAATGATTAGGATGAAGATTTTCTTCAGCTGTCTCTGGTGCACTTGAGTTCACAGGCCCTCTAATTCAACCTTTGCAGAGAAAAACTTGCAGATATGTATAGAGTTTGGGGCGGGCAGTCAGCTCTCCACACAAAGTAAATTATATATATAATAAAGTTTAAGAAATCTTCCAGAAGACAGGAGAAAAGTCCAAGCAATGGAAAATAGAATGGAAAATTAGAGGATTGATTCAGGAGCTCCATTTTTCTCTGATCCATTTTTCCTACTCTGTAAGAGAAGCTCCAGACAGATTAAACAACAGAAAGAAATTATCAAAGAACTATTAAATAAAGATAGCATTACTTTCTAGAATGAAAGGGCTTATTGAGAGCCCAGCAGCATAAGAAATGAAAAAAGAACACCTATATCAAAGCATACCATCAGGATATTTTCCAGTAATTGGGGATAAAAAGACAGTATTTGAGGACAACCATAGAAAAAAACTTTACACACTAACTCAGACATATGGGATGAAACTTCTAAATATCCGAAAGCTGTAGCATAATGGAACACTGCCTTCAAAATTTGGAGGTAATATTATTCCCCAAATAGCATGTTATACCAAGTTAAATGTTCAAACGTGTGGGGCTAAAATTTAAAAGAAAACAAAATTCAGGTACACATATTTGCACTTTTTTTTTCTACTCATCCTTTTTTATGGAGAAGCCATGTGATGTGCTCCATATAAAAAGGCATAGCAACAAAAAGATAATAAAGAATAAAAGGGGAAGGTGAAGGTTCCCCTAGGGGTGACAGCTATGCAGCAGGACTAGAAAGCAACTGGCCAAGATAGGAGAAAAATAGGAAAGGGTCTAGAAGAGAAATAGAAAAGAAAATAAGAAATTTTGTAGATTATGTGATAGATTTTAAATGTTTTAAATAGAGATTTATACTACCCTTGTAGAGTTTCAGGCTGAATACTGATTATGACAAAGAAAATAAAGCAAATAAAGATGGCAATGATTACCTCTAGGGTCAATAGAAAATGGTTTGAGAAAGCAAATATAATCATAGGGCATTGCATGACTTAGCCCTGAATAATATTTACATTGTGTCAATAATGCAAACACTAAATATTGCTTTTGCCAGAATGGATATAGTTATATAAGGAACTTGGGAGGAAGGGAAGTGTGTGCAGGTACGTGAGGTTGCACAGGCATACACAAGTGCGTGTGTGCTCACTGGGCGGAAGTAGAGGTAGGTTTCAGAACTAAATTCCCACCTTTATAGAAGCAAAGTAGTAGATAAAATAGTTTTGAAAAATTAAAACAGGGCAGAATAAGCATATGACTTAGAAATCTGTGAATAAATTTTATGATAAAAGTAGCCAAAAAAGTTTAAAGGCATTTTCAATATTCCATGAGGTATTGCACACAAGAAAAAAAAATTTTTTCTCAAGTCAGTTAAAATATTTGAATTTGATTACTCCATAAAACAAACTTTACATATAAAAAGTACTATGAGAATAAAGGTGATAAAGATAATCATGAATAATCATGATCTGATTTCCAATGAAAAGCCCCTATAATATAGTGTATTTCAATATCAAGTAATTATAACTGAAATAAGAATTTAGCAACCAGAAACTGCTTTATAATCTGCACATAGGTTATGAAATAATCAAATAGATAATACTAAATTATTCCTTCTCACCTGCCAATGTCACTAAGAGTCTTCTTATAGTAAATTAATATTGACTTTCAGATTTAATGACTTCATTACAATAGTCATTAAAGTAATACTGAAATTCATGGTGAAATAGAAATTTGATTTAAGTAAGATATCGAAATTATAAATTAATCGAGTATTGCTCTAGAAAGTACACTCATACAGATGGTATCTGTTGCTATTCCTTCTTTTTATACTAGTTTATATCTTTAACGTATTTTATTATGTTTTGTTGGTGTGACATATATAACTGGACTTCTTATTATTTTAAATCTTTACAAGCAGAATTATGAAGATTTTATTCACACTTTATCTCATAATTTTCTTTTACATACAACTTGCTAATTTTGCATAAGTAAATAAAGGTAGTGTTTCAAACCTGTATTTCACTGGAAACGACTTCTACAGGTTCCTTTCTAAATAAGAATTGCTGGCTACAATTGTTTGTCAAGATAAACTATGAGGAATAACGCCTAAGCAGAGAGAAGTTAAAGAGTTATCAACATTCTACATTCTATCTTTGAATTGTTCTGTGTACATTTTGGAAGTTCCTGCAACTCAAGATCCAGGCTTCTTTAGAAAAATCCATAGGCCACTATTTTTAGATGATAATTATTTCTTGATTAAGCCAGAGGTAGCATTTATTTATATCAAGTACTGTCCTTGAACATTGATAGATAATCCGAATCTACTTTCCTGGTTCACAGATTGCTTAACTTGTTTCTGATTGTGAATATCTCACAAAATCTAGAAGGGGTTTTAGTAAAGTGAGTCTTAAATAAATAAGTTATTCTTTATATTTCTACAGTGAATTTTCACTTTAGACGATATAGATTAGTGGTCCTCTACCTTTTTGGCACTAGGGACTGGTTTGATGGAAGACAATTTGTCCATGGATGGGGGCAGGGAGGCAGGGAAGTGGTGGGAGTGGGGGATGTTTTGGGGATGACACTGTTCCATCTTAGATCATCAGGCATTGGATTCTCATAAGGAGCACGCAACCTAGATCCCCAGCATGTGCAATTCACAATGTGGTTTGCAGTCCTATGAGAATCTGATCTGACAGGAGGCAGAGCTCAGGTGGTAATGCTTGCTCACCTGCCACTCACCTCCTGCTGTGTGACCCGGTTCCTAACAGGCCTTAGACGAGTACAGGTCCACAGCCTGGGGGTTGGGGACCTCTGATATAGGTCACGCATGTCCAGGGGCCACAATGATCTCCTTGGTATTTTCTAATTCTAGTATATGTGCTGTCAAAGCCAGAAAAGATACTCACTTGTTTAAAGAAAACAAACAACAGTCATCCAGAAGCCTCATCTTCATAGCTCTATTTTATGTAAACATTCTCAGACAATGATTATGTTATATATATAGGTACTATTATTTAATGAGTTGATTAATGTGATCCAGAAATGTCAATTCTCTTCTTTAAGCTTTCAGAGATAGGATTTGAATTCAGGACTGCATACACCAAAGCCTTTAGAGTGATTTTCACCTTCAACAGCTCTGGGAATGCTATTGGATTCAGTAAGAGCTCTTTCTGCACATCAACCAAGCCACAATGCTTTCTTCTCTCTGAAAGAAATAGAATTGATAAACTGTCTTTACTGTGAATGTTCCAGCTCAAAATGTATTTTATCTATCTTAGGGAAAAGAAATGGAAATATTTTCTTCTACCTATCCTCCACTAAAATTTTGTTTGCGTACTACTTTTGTGTGTTTATTCTAGAGACTACAAAATCCTTCTTTTAGTGTTTCAAAAAAAAGGGAATGTAATAATTGGAGGACAAAAAACAGTCTCTTTTGAAGCAATTACTTTACTACATAGTAACCATTAAGCTTGACTTTGGCAAACCTCTTTGACAATCTCTTTGCTTTGGAAGAATTCCAAAAAAAATCACTTAAAAATTTTTTTTCAAATTATTTCTAATAGTGTTCATCTCACTGCTTTAAAAAACTAAACAACTAATTAATGGGGAGATTTGTGAAAAGGCAGGAGCCCTCCATGATTTTGGCAAGTTCCCAGAATGACATAGACTAGTGTGTTAAGAATTACAGCAGGGGTCTAAGAAAATTAAGTTAGTTTAAGCCATTACAAGTTATTATAGCACAAGCAATGTGGCCAAGCATAGGCTTCCCATTAAGGCTGACAGGCAGGGCTGTGCCAATCGTGCCCTACATGAAGATGGCCTGGCTGAGAGCCTGCAGGTGGAGGCAGAAGTCTCTCCCTCACTAACCTAATCAGCTTTGCACTCCAGAGTGAACTGCCTCTTCTGGGAGGAGAGATGACTATTATTTGAACTACTCAGATAAGATGGCTTTCGGCAATGCACATACTGACTTTGTATATGTTGGCAGTGGGTCCTGTTTTACATTGGGAAGAATAGGACAATAAATAAGAATTAGAAATAGAAGAGGAACAGCCAATCAGGCTGCAAAGAATATAGTGTGGCTCTAGCTTACTTTGGAAGAACGTAACTCTCATTAAGGATATAGGTGGTGGGGGACGAAGGCGGCAAACCAGCTTGCCATGTATGCACCCATGCAACAATCCTGCATGATCTGCACATGTACCCAAGAAAATAAAGTACAATATAAAATACATATTTTCAGATATTAGTTCATCAAATATACATTTTTAAAATAAAAAACAATTTGTGGTGGCAGTGGTTGGAATTGAGAATCTCGAGAAAGAGTGGCTATAGTGAGAATTTTCATGCAGATATGCCACACAAGAATAGCTAATGACAAAATCAAGCAATCTCTATGAGAGTGGAAATGTGGCCCTCTCCATCTCCAGCTCTATACTGATACCACTATCCTCTGGATTGGCCACCCTTCATGCCTCGGTCTGTAGTTACTTCTCCATTCTTGTCCTCTATATCTGCCTTAAACTACCATGACTTGCAATTACTGGGCCATTTGATAGTTAAAATAAAATTTATAATTTATTCAGTTATGCACAATGCAGATATATTTGTCTATTTATGTTCTTGAATGTATATCACACAAATATGTCATATATATGTACACATATATACTTGTGTATTTTTATGTGTATATTTATATATTCATAAGTTATATGCATATAAGTATTAATCTGTTTAAGATGTGTGTGTTTGTGTGTGTGTGTGTGTGTGTGTAGGATATAAACATGTATATAAATCCTAAACTTAACCTTCTTTTTTGGTCCAAACTGAAGGACTCATGCTAGAGAGAAAATTATGTTTATAGTAATGTCCTTTTGATATGTCATTAAGAATTGTCCTTGGATTTAAAAGTAATCAAATATTGGTTTAAGGTGAAAACCTAAAGAGCAAAATTCTAATATGTGGATATATGGATATATATATATATATGACCAAAGTATTTCTATTAGAATATATTAATGGACTGACAAATAATCCCTCTGTCTTAGAGAGAAAATCTTGTGTCTAAGAAAACATAAAAGAAGTAATACAGATTCTACTTTAATCTTCCGTGAGACTTAAGTACAAGTAATTACTGTTACAGTAGACAAAAAAAGATCTAGTGTTTGAGCCAACACTTAAGATTTGTGGCCGTATCTGTGCAAAGCCTTAAAGTGGAAATTCATTTAATCTACAGAGGCCAATCCTGTGGTAGATAAATTATTAAAATAACAGGGAACCCAACAAACATAAGATATCAGGCAGATGTATGATTCAACTTTATCAAAAGTCATTGCCAGAGTCTTCTAACTGTGGTTCTCTGAATGTAGTTCATAGGTGATCATATATATTAATATATAAGACAATATGTAACATCAAATAAAAATAGTTTATTTTAATTGGCTGGAAATGAGGTATTTACATTTTAACCTGAGAAACAAAAGATTTCAAATATCCTGGTTACACAAATTTGTTCTGTGAAAAATAATGTGATTTATTTAACATATTAATGTATGAATATAAAGAATTTGGAAAACTTTCTGGATGAACCAAACACATGTCTAAATTTAGAAAATCATACCCAATCATGCATAAGTGAAATCTGCTACAATCATTTGTGAATGTTAAATGTCAATTGTGATGGATATTTATACAGAGAAGGAAGAAAAGGTGGAACAGTGGCATTATGGATCAAAGTTTTTCAAAGTGACATTGATATGTTTTGACAGAAGGGAGAAATAGTAAAATACTTCAAGAAAGATTAAAAGGTAAAAAAATAAAATAAAAATTGAAGGAATTTGCATCATGTTCTATAGGCAGCAGCCTGAAGGTCAGCACAGTTATTTATTCATGGGTAACAATTATTTGTCAATTGCATAGAGCATTTGCTTTCCAACCAGGCTACCAAGGGCCCCATGGGTGGCCTTGGAGGAAGAGCCTTGTTTCCAAAAAGCCACGAGTCAGCTGTTTTAGCTAATCATGTAAAAGAGAAATGACTAATTTTTGACAATCCATTGGACACAAGTTCTGTTCACATGTTTCCCTTGAGTTGGATCTAATTTAAATGTAGATGCAATTTCACCCCTTTTAATTAATCAAGAACATTAATACATTTATAAAATGAGAGATGATAAGCAAATACTACAACAGAGGATAATTTAAGATTTTAGGAGTGAAGTATAATTGTGACATTCGTGACTCTCAAAGTTCTATGCATAGTTCTTTGATAATAAAGGCAATATTATCCCTAACAATATTTAACTGAGCCAAGAATGCCACAATTTTAGGGAAAGAAGTTAAATATATAAAATGTACTTGACTTTTTTTCCATAGTGCTAAGTAGAGTTTTGAGAAAGATTTAGTGAATTTAAGTAAGTTATACTTAGTAAACATAGATTAGGTACATAAGAATATAATAATTTTTATCCATTAAAAATATTGAGAGCTTACTTTAAGCCAGATTCTGTTCAAAGAACTATTTCTAAAATTAATCCATCCTCACAAAAACTCGGTTGATTTAACTTATGGTATAGTACAAGTATTATGTTTCCACATTTTGTAAATGAAGAAATTCAAATTCGGTGAATTTTAATTACTCAAATTTTTCAGTAATTGAGTAGCTAGCACACATTGCATTTAAAACTTGACTTAGACAAAAATCCATAATCTTATATACTATAACACACTATAAAAATAATGCTAGTACTATAATTTTTTAAGCATAATTAAGAAGGAGAGCTACACACTGGGAATGGAAACTTGTGTACATCTACTCTAAAAGGAAAGGTCTCTAACATAACTGACTTCAAAATTAACTAATTAAAGATAATTAGAAAAGTAATTTACCTATAAAATTAAGGTTATTAGGATATATTTTGGTCTAAGAAGAAACTCAAATATTTTAGAAAAAATTAAAATTTACAAATGCAACAGTAGAAAATCTCATTTTTACAGTATAAAGTGTGGCTGGACAATTTAGTTTATTTCCCTTCAACTTATTTTAATTAGGGGACTTTGTGTCAATGTTGCCTTATGTTTGCTGTTAGTGTCAATCTGAATAACTTTACGTCTTCTGATGAATAGTGCAATTCAAGTGTCCTGTAATATTCAATAATAACGTCATCCCATGTGGTAAAATTCTCATATAGATGCCTATGCACATGTCCAAGCATATGACAGTAGTTCACTTGCCATCACATCAGATAACCCTTTCCATTCTAAAAGAAGCTGTTATTACTCCCTAGCTTGGATCTTTATGTATGTTAAGATGACACCAAAGACCTATAAATAATTTCTAAATGAGTTGTGTAAGTCTATCAACACATCTCATTTCCATTTTCTCTAAAAATAACCCCTTTGAGTCACATATCCATAGTCATCAAGGAAAATGCAAACTCATTTTCCATGGTTATACAAGTCACAGCGAGTATGTTGGTGTGGGAGGCAGGCAGGCTGAGAACATGAATTGATTAAAATCATTCCCACCAAGGTGGTGTCAGTAGCAAGCCAGTGTCTTGTTGCTAAGATAACAATGATAGACTCTCCTATCTGGTTATGAGAATGTAGCAGTAACTTAATGAAACAAGTCAGTTCTCCAAATGCTCTTCTTTTTTGTTAAACATACATTATGACAGATTTAGATACTGATGAGATCTCTAAGCTGCAAAACCATCAAGTATGCTATCAGTTTTCAGCGATCTCCTGGAAGCTTTATAGTCTTTTATTACCCAGGCAAAAGAAAGTGTTTCATTATATTCATTCTTTGGACCAGTCAGGGTAAGTGACTACAGCTTTAACAAGGGACCCTGAAAAATGCAGCTGCTTAAATCTCACAGAGCCTGCTGTATGATCCATCACAATCAAAGAAAATATTGTCCAGCAACTCTTTTAAGGCAAATACTGTTTCTCTGTTTGCCTAATATGTTCTAGTTCCTGAAATGTGCCAGAAAGTTTCACCACACAGGAAAACTGGAATTAAAAGCAGAACCCCATATTCTTAAGAATAAAATATTCTAGGACAAAAATAAATGGGAAAAAAGCATCAGTTTGTAAATGAAATGCTTCTTATTTCTACCCATGACATGGAGAAGAAACTGCTTTTTAGCTTTGAGATATTGCCCTTAAAATGTTTAAGTAATTTCTTCCCCAGCATGACTCAGTCCTAAGATCTCCTAGCACAGGACCAGCACCTGTGACTACCACTAAGTGGCAATCATCTTACTCAGTGAAAATATTTTATAAATTCTTTGGGGAAAAAATCAGCTCCCGGATTTATAATATCCAAAAGCATGTGGATGGCTGGAAGAGAATGGTCTTCATTATATAATGATAATCCCTGTACTATGCAGATTCTGAAAGTCATGCATGTTACAGGATAATCATACTAATTTACTTGCAATAAACTAGGGTTGTTATTGTTCCAGTGGAGCTGCTGAATTCATGGGATATAACACTATTGATCACAGTAGTGATCAATAAGCAAGCATCATATCTACACATAAGTTATTCTGTTTCAGTTTGCCTGTTTTTATCAATCAGTGAAAAGACAATAAAACAGGGCAATAAAGCAGATTTCACTGGGACTGGGAACAAATAAGGGAGTATGACTAGGAAAGTTGAAATTTCAGATACCAAAAAGTTTTTAAAAATCCAATATAAACCATATTGGTACATTTTTGAAAGTGATGTGATGTTTTAAATACACTCTTACAAATGTAGTGATAAAATGAGTACTTTGAGACCTTGAGATGGCTCTTTGTGAGGGGGATTAATTTTCTCAGTCCATTGGATCTTATTTCCAAGGAAAGGATCATATCCTAATTGACTGGGGTTTGCAATGGAAGCACTTCCCACTGGATCCTTCACGTCTTCCATAATTTGCTCCTATCCACATATTCCTTGTCATTTATGGTTAACTTCTTCATCTCCTGGCAGAATTCCTTGCTTCCTTATACACCTGACACTGATATCCTTTCTCATGTTTTATGATCCAATGTTTGCACAACAGAATTTAGCGTCTGCTATGGTCTGACTGTGTTTCTCAAAATTTATGTGATGTGTTGAAAATTTAGTCTGCAATGCAATAGCTTTGGAAGGTGGGGCCTAATTGAAGGCGTTTAGGTGATTAAATCTCTGCTTTCATGAATGGATTAATGCTGATATTTAAAAGGGCTTGAGGAACTGGGTTCATTTTCTTCTGCTCTTCTGCCATGTGAAGGCACAGAGTTCATCCACACTTGCCTTTCTCTTTTCTGCCATGTGAGGATGCAGCAAGAAGGCCTTCACAAGATGCTGGTACCCTGCTGTTGAACTTCCCAGTCTCCAGAATTGCAAATGAATAAATTTCTGTTCTGTATAAATTACCCAGTCAGTACTATTCTGTTATAGCAGCAAAAAGTGAGCTAATTGTATAGCACAATATGCTATACCTTGTCTTTGTCATTTCTGTCTCTCCAGATAGATTATCCAGTATCTCAGTGGCAATGACTAACACAGTGCTATGAATACAGTGGATGTTCTGCAAATAGTTGCTCATGAAATTGATTGATATTTCATATCAATCAATATGAAATAATAATTATTATTCAATAGAAATAATCAACATACACTTTTAGAATTCTGGTCTCTTCAGGTTCTTTATTTTACACAAGAATAGTCTTTCTGATAAACTTGTTATCTGGCCCATCTTCAATTCTTGAGGGATATCTATCGTTTTCATGAGATAAGTTCTTCTTGTCTCTTAGATTTAGGAAGACCTCACTGCCGATTAATCCCTCCTAAAGAAAAGCCTGTGTTTCACTAGACCAGAAGAGTAGTTGCTGTCTTTCTCATAGGTGCTGAACACTCCATCCCCAACTCATCCCCATGACCACCTCTCCTGGATTAGTACACAGTGACCACCTGTGGAGGTGATGTTTACTTTCTGTTTTTGTTTATATGTTTGCTTTTTAGGATCCCGGTAAGTATGATAAAGCAAAGTAATACTGGAGGTCTAGAAGGTGAAAATTAAACTAATTCATTACCTTTAACACACAAAACCAGAGATGATAGTTTGAGGGTGAAAAAAAAGAATAGGAAAAGCAGACTACTATTCTGGACTTTAGAGGGTCTCTCACATAGCTCTTCCCTTGAAACCCTAACTCTCTATTTTCCTAATCCTTATTTTAGATTTCTTGTAGTTTCCTCTGTCTGTAGTTTTTGCTCTGAACTCCTTGCAGTCTTGCCTTTAAGCTCTCCTTTTCTACCTTCTCCATGGCAGTTTACATGATAATGGAGACCAAGCCCTATCTTTCTTTTCACGTGGTATGAACACATGTTGGGACTAAGAAGCTAATACCCAAAAAATATGCCATATGACATGACAACTGAGGAAGCCTCATGGTCTGTCTAGCCTTCCCCCAACCCCACCATCTTTCCTAAGAAGTTAAAATTTCTTTTTCTGCCTAAAATCCAGACCTAACAAGAACAGTTTATTCTTCCTCTCCCTGTAAGACAAAATGTGTAATCACACCTGAACAGACCCTTTCACTGTCAAAACAAACAAGCAAAAATACTATTTACAAGTTAATCTCTGTTCCTGGATGCATTCATTCTACCTAGTAATCCTTTATTTCCCTTCAATGGAATTCCTCTTCTCCCTCCTCCATAATCTGTTTAGCCAGGTGATATATAAGCTTCTGAATCACCTTGGGAATGGGGTGGGGGGTGTGTAATCACTCCGTGATTCTCACTGTGAATACAGGTTAAATAAATTTGTGTGCCTTTTCTCCAATTAACCTGACTTTTTTGAGTTGATATTTCAATGAACCTTCAGAGGATAAAGAGGAAGTCTTCTCTTTGCCACCATACACGTTAGGTTTCAGCCAGGTATTTACCTCTTTCTTGCTGGCCTTCTGTAAGTTCCTAAGGACAGGAATAATCTCTGATTTTACAGTGCATTGAAAACACTGGGAAGTTTTGCCTCAAGCTTAGTTATTTTCAGTGGAAATTAAGTCCTCTATAAAGATTGCAGAGTCTAAGGGAAAAGGACAATTTTTCTAACTATACTGATTTCTAACTTTTCTAAATGGAAAGTCACTCATCTTGGTGCCTATATGTATAATGTTTTGCATTTTTGGTTAAACATTTTTTTATCAGCCATTCCACCTGAAAGAAGAGCTACTTTTTTTTTTTTACTAAGGAATTATTTTGTTTGTTTTATTGATTTTGTTTCAATGTATGTGTCTTAACACAATATTGAAAGTTCAATACTGGATATGTTCAAAACATGTTTAATACTTTAAATCATCTATGCGTATTGAATAACTTATTTTTACCTTTCCTCACTCACTTAAAAAGAAAAGTGGGTGGGGGGGAGAGAGAAAGAGAAAGAGAGAGAGAGAGAGAGAGAGAGAGACTGTGTGTGTATACTGTCATTAGTGACCTATTAAAATATATTGGAACAGAGAGGTTCAAAAATTAGACAGTGGACCTTTGTGTGTCCATGAACTATTTTATAATGATCCACCATAAAGTAAGAGCAAAAACAGAGAAAAAATGTTTACAAATTTTTATAGCAATATGACAAAGTGTTTTCACATCTGCTTAATATTGTAACACTAACAAATAAATAAAAATAAAAGGCATCCACATTGGAAAGAAAGAAGTGAAACTTTTTGTTTTAAAATGATATGATATTATAAATTGAAAACTCTGAAGAAAAGACCAAAAAATATTGTTAAACTGACAGATAAGTTCAGTAAAGTTGCAGAATATAAAATCAACATAAAAAAATCAGTAGCATGTCTATGAACAATGAACTATCTGAATAAAAATAAAAAAGCAATCCCCTTTACCACAAATTCAAAAAATAAAATGCTTATGAATTAATGTAACCAATTAGGTTAAAGATCTGTACACCAAAAACAATAAAACAGTAATGAAATAAATTGAAGAAAACACAAATAAATAAAAAACAGCTTGGTACTGGTATAATAATAGACATATAGACCAATGGAACAGCATAGAGATCCCAGAAATAAATACACATATCTACAGTCAACTGATCTTTGACAAAAATGACAAGAAAACACAATGGAGAAAGGGCAGTCTCATCAATAAGTGGTGCTGAGAAAACTGGTTATCCTCAGCCCATACCTGAAAATCAACTTAAAATAGATTACAGACTTAAATGTAAGATCTGAAACTGTAAAACTTCTAGAAGAAAACATAGTAGAAAAACTTGAATATTGCTTGTGCTTTTGAAGTCATATGAGAAAAATCTTTGCCAAGTTTAAATTCTTCTGTGCTTCCCCAATTTATTTATTCCTCTATGTGGAACCCCTGGCAACCACCAATCTATTTATTGTTCCCTTAGTTTGCCTTGTCCAGGACCCCATACAATTACACAATTACAATCATACATTACATGGCCTTTCAGATTGGCTTCTTTCATATTGCATATTATTAACATTACATGTTAAATATAATGTGCATTTAGGCTCTCTCATGCCTTTTCATGGCTTTATAGCTTATTTATTTTTAGTGTTGAATAATATTCAATCTCCTGGATGTATTACAGTTTATTTCTCCAGTCACCGATTGAATGATATTTTTGTTGCTTCCGCATTTTGTCAAGTATTATTAAAGATGCTATAAACATTTGTGTGTTAGTTTCTTTGTAGACATACATTTTTAACTCTTTTGGGTAAATACCAAGAAGTACAGTTGCTAGATCACATGGTACGAGTGTCTTTAGTTTTGTAAGAAACAGCCAAACTGTTTTCCAAAATAGCTTTACTATTGTGCTTTCCTACCAGTAATAAATGAAAATTCTAGTCACATCTTCATCAGTGAATGTTTTGGACTTATGCCATTCTGATAGGTGTTTGGCCATTCTAACAGAGACACAGTGGTATCTCACAGTTATTTTAATTTGAAATTCCCTAGTATATGACATTTTTATTTGCTTATTTGCCATCAGTATTTTTTCTTTGCTGAAGTATCTGTTAAGGTCTTTGATCCATGTTTAACAGAAACTTTGTGTTGTTATTGTTGAGTTTTAAGAGTTTTTTTTGCAAATTTTGGATAAGAGTCCTAATTAGATGTGTATATTTTCAAATCTTTTTCTCTCAGTCTGTGGCATGTCTTTTTATTCACTTGACAGTGTCTTTCCCAGAGAAGATATTTTTAATTTTAATAAAACTTAACATCAATTACATATTTCATGATTGTGTTTTTGGTTTTGTGTCTAAAAAGGGCATTGCTATATGCAAGTTCATCTAAATTGTCTTCTAAGCTACTTCTTAGGAGTTTTATACTTTTGTATTTTACATTTATGTCTATAATTCATTTTGACTTAATTTTTGTGAAGAGCATTATATATGTGCTAGATTCAATGTTTTTTTTTACATGGATGTCCAGCTGTTCCAGCACTTTGTTGAAAAGACTGTATTTGTTCATTGTATTGCCTTCACTTTTTTGTAAAAAGCAGTGGACTATATGTAAGTTTAATTTCTGCACTCTGTATACTGTTTCATTTATTTATGTTTGTTCTTTCACCAGTACCACATAGCCTTCATTTCTGTAGCTTTATAGTAAGTCTTGAGTTTAGTAGTGTCAGTTCTCCACCTTTCTTTTTCTCCTTTAATATTGTGTTTGCTGTTCTGGATCTTTTGCCTGTCAATGTAAACTTTAAAATCAGGTTGTCAATATCCACAAAATAACTTTCTGAAAATTTGATTGGGATTGCACTGAATCTACACATCAAGTTGTGAACAATTTACATGATGATACTGAGTCTTACTCATAAACATAGAATATTTTTCCATTTATTTCTTTCATCATGTTTTGTTAGAGTTACACATAAATGTTTCATGCTTTAAGTGCTCATGTAAATGGTCTAGTGTTTTTAATTTTAAATCCCACTTGTTCATTGTGGCATATAGAAAAGCAATTTTGTATTAACATATTAACCCTGTATCCTACAACTTTGCTGTAATCACTTTAGCTCTATCAATTTTATTTTCAATAATTAGAGACATTTTACTCAGATGTTCATTTATCTACAAACAAAGACAGTTTCATTTCTTTCTTCCCCTTTCTTCCCAGTAAGGCTTTTACTTCCTTTTCTTATCTTATTGTATTGTCTAGGGCTGCCAGTTATGTTAAAAAGCAGTGGTAAAAGGGTATATCCTTACCTTATCTGAATCATTATTTCTCCTTCACTTCTGAAGATAATTTCAAAGAATTCTAGCTGGTGTTTTTTTTTTTTTTTCTTTCTTTCTCTCCAAGCTTAAAGTTGTTACTCCTTTCACATCTTGCTTGTGTTATTTCTGAAGAAAAGTCAGATATAATTCTTATCTTTGCCCAACTGTGGGTAAGCTGTCCCCCATTACACTAGCATTTTTCAATATTTTTCTTTATCTTTGATTTTCTGAAGTTTGAAAATAACATATTTAAGTGCAAAGTTTTTGACATTTATCCCCTCAGTGTTTTCTGAGCTTACTATTATCTATAGTTTGCTATCTGACTTTAATTTGGAGAAATTCTCAGATATTATAATGTTTCAACTATTTCTTCTTCTTTCTCATTTTCTTCTTCTTCTATTATTTCCATTATGTGTGTAGGTTATATCTGTTTAGTTGTCTTTAAGTTCTTGCATAACCTGTCTTGTGTTTCTGGATTTTTCCTGTTTGCTTTTTAGTTTGGGAGTTTTCTCAGATACCTTCAAATTCAGAGATACTTCCCTCAACCATGTCCAGCCTATCATACTTTTGTTAAGGACATCTTTCATTTCTGTGGAAGGTTTTTAAAAAATCTTTACTACTTCTTTTTGGTCTTAGAATTTCCATATTTCTGTTTACATTGTCCATCTCTTCTTGCATGCAAGCTACTTTATACATAGAACCCTTAGAATATTAATCATAGTTGTTTACAATCTTTGCCCTAATTATTTCGACATCTCTGCTATATTTGAGTCTTGTTATGATGCCTGCTCTGCTCTTCAGCCTGTTTATTTGCTATTATTATTATTACAGCCTTCAGTATGTAATTCAAATTTTTATTTGTAGCTGAACATGATGTCCTGGGTAAAAGAAACTGCTGTAAATAGGTGTTTAGTTTTACGGGGGCAAAGTATGGCAGTAGGGAAGTATTCTATAGACCTATTATTAGATTAAGCATTACTCTTTTAGTGAGTTTTTGCCTCTGAACTGTGAGCTTCACACTTTCTTCTCAGTGTGTTCTCCTTCACCTTATATGGGACAGGGTAACTACAGTGGACTGGAGTTTGATGTTTCCCTTCTTCCACATGGAAGGCTAGCAGTGGCTGAAGTTGGATATTTCTCTTCCCCCGGGTCACCTAGGCTCTGATAAAATTCCAGCAGTTAGGCTTGGGTTAAGCAGTTTCTATTGAGGACAGATCTTGTTCAGAAGGACAGAATGATCTGGCATGTTTCAAAATAGATTCTTTACCCCTCCCCCTATCAGAAGCAGGAGATGTTTCTCAGATACTTACTGTCAGAACCTGGTAGGGCTTCCAGAGGTAAAATTCACAAAAGTGTGGAGGTGACCTCAGTGCCAGGGTTCCCCTGGATCCTTTAACCCACACTTGTCCACACTGAGCCTCCAGTGATTTGTCAATTCCAGTTCTCGCTTCTCTACACCAGCCCTGGTTTTCCCATGGAGGTTTCAGCTCATGGGTTTTTGCTTTGTATTTTTCTATTGGTATCTTCAGTTTGGGGGCAGTGCTTTGCCCTATGACCTCACTTCTCTTAAGGATGTAAGAAGAGTCGTTGATTTATTAGTTGGTACATGTTTTTACTTGTTGTTAGATGGAGTGGTTTCAAGCTTCTTACATGCAGGACTGAAAACCAAAAGTGTAAAATGTCTTTTTCAAAATCCAACATAGGGATGGAGTTTGAACATACCAACATTTATTAGGAGGTAAATGTTTGTCAGAAACTATGCTAAGCATGTGAGTATTTTAATACTTTTTCAGATATTAAGAACCAAAATCAGGATTTGAATCCTGGTCAATACAACACCAGTGCATCCCTTGCACTATGAGCGAGCAGGTGTGAGAGCAAGAATGAAAGGGAGACAGGGATTGAGATAGAGAGCAAGAGTGAGAGCAAAGGCAGAGAAAGAGTGACTCTCTGCATATGCTCTTTCACACATTTTTTTCTCCCAGCTGTTTATCCTATTTTGTGAAAATAAAGATAAGATTATAAGATTCTAAAGGCCAAATTCTCTGAAGGTATTTCAAATTGCTTTACAGGGCACATATTCTGATAGAGCAGAGTAAAATGTTGTCACCTAGTGAGAATCAACTTGTCATGATTAGTTCTAGAGAGCTGGAAAACTTTGAAATGCTTTTCCTCACTACATGTGAGAGAACAAACAGGCATTTCATATCTTGAATTAGACATGCTGTTGTCCCAGTGATATATAATCTTATCAACAGGAATGAGGATGAGAGAAGGTGGCTGTCCTCTATGCCTCGCTGGTTTAATGTTGAACAGAGTTGGTGTTTTATCACCACTCTAAGAAGGTGTCATCATCTAGGTATATAAGAATTACTCAGGTAAACTTCAGTTCAGTTAGAACCAGGAGGCTTGAGCATTCTATAAATCAATGAGTGAGTCCTTACTATTTCTTTAGCTTCTGCATTGTGATCCTTGGTAAGCTGAAAAAAATTAAAAGCAATATACCTAGGCGAAATGAAAGGCGACAGTTGACTGATGATAGTGGCTCCAATTCTCACCAATAAATTTTATCTTGAGTTATTTCATAATGCTTTTTCTTCCCACGTGTATTTATTGACAGTTCCATACAGCCATTGCTCTGGTTATCATCAAAGCGCTGAATACATTAAAAAACCTATCTCAGACCAACAGGGTTTCTAAAGGTTGAAAGTGGTCTATTTAAGAAAAAAACATCATTTTTGAACTTGAGCTTCTGCTGTCAAAGCATTGATAACAAGTGGGAATATACCTCACTTTTATTTGCATAAGGACACTAGTCACTGTTATTAAGAACCATTTATTTGGATGAGAAATAGAATATTAAAGGAACGAGGAGATAGGAGTAACTATTATTATAATATAATTTATGTTTGGTTAACGAATAAACAGCTTATTCTAGCAGAGTGGACCAGCATCTGTTTAAAATTGTTATTTGAAAAAAATTAAGCTAATAGAGTAATTTATTACAAATGCATTGTTTTTCTGCTTCATTATGTACACCAAGACTTTACAACATTTCTTTTTACAATAGCATAGCTAGGCAAACAATGAACAATAGTTAATAGAATATGAAAGTTTAAAAATGACCTAACAATCTACACTTCTACCTGTTAAGCACAAGTTGATACATAAATAGTTTAGCATTTATCATCAACAGCTGTAAATATTTTCATGAGAAGTGATTGTCATTGTTTATCTGGAGTAATTATTTTTTAATCTTGATGGTATTTAGCGGCAGAAAGGTTTTTTGGTTGATTCAACATAAAATTCTATTCCATGTTAACCTACTTGTATTAATTTGCTAGGGCTGCCATACAAAAAGCACAGACTAGGTGGCTTAAAAATCACAGTTATGGAGGCTAGAAGTACACAATAAAGATGTCAGCAGGTTTGGTTTCTCCTGAGGTCACTCTTCTTGGCTTGCACATAGCTGCCTGTTTTCGTGTCCTGATGTGGCCTTTCCTCTGTGCCTCAGCATATTGGATATCTCTTCACATGTCCCAATCTCCTCTTTTGATAATGATGTCAGTCAAATTGGATTAGGGCCCATCCTAAGGACCTTATTTTAACATAATTTCCTCTTTAAAATATCTTATTGCCAGCCAGGCATGGTGGCTCATGCCTGTAATTCCGGCACTTTGGGAGGCTGAGACAGGTGGATCACATGAGGTCAGGAGTTCAAGACCAGCCTGGCCAACATGGTGAAACCTGGTCTCTATTAAAAATAAAAACAGAATAGCCAGCTGAGGTGTGGCAGATACCTGTAGTCCTAGCTACTCTGGAGTTGAGGCTGGAGAGTCACTTGAACCTGGGAGGCAGTTTGCAGTGAGCTGAGAATGTGCGATTGCCCTCTAGCCTGGGAAACAGAGCAAGACTCCATCTCCAAAAATAAAATAAAATAAAATACCTTATCTCCAAATACAGTCACATTCTGAGGTACTGGGGCTTAAGGCGTTGAGAGATGAATTTTAACAGGATATGCTTCAGTCCATAACATCATTATTTAACAGTTTTTATGTAATTAAATCCTGTGAAATATACCTTTCTTTGTATTCTTCTCTATCAAAGGGTATTTATCTTTATTTTTTATGATGCATTTTATCCTTCTTTCTACTGATTTTCACTTTCCCCTGTTTTAAAGTACATGTAAAATAATTAGATCCATGAGATTGTATGGGTAGAGGTCTTCAAACTAAAACTTAGAAATAGTTACAATGTGAATGATAAAACTTTAAAATGAATTTGAATTAATGTAATGATTTTTGCTACCTTGGAGTAGCTAAGGACTTATAACAGCAAAAACACCAAAGGTAAAAAACAAAGGTCAAAATATTGAAAATTTGATTACTACAAAATTAAGCATTTTATATGTGGAATAAATAATGAACTTCTATACAGCAACAAGGAAAAGATAGAAACCATATTAGAAAGAAACGGATACAAGATACAAACATGCAACTAACGAAAGATAAAACACAAAAAGCTAACAAAATTATTGCATTCATGTTTAAATCACTTAACAGGTAAATAATTGAAAGTTAAAGCACAATGCGTTATTACTTTACATCCATTAGAAAGCTGAATTATTGCAAGAATCGGTGAAGATGTGGTGTAAGAATGTCCATGCACTGCTAGTGAAAGAGAAAGCTGGTGTATTCATTCTGGGTAACCAATTGTTGATGATTGTATAAATTAGATAACCTACAACTGCAAAATACCCTTCTTAGATAATTTTTGTGAAGATTTCTAATGGACACAAACAAGAGTGTTTGGCACAGCATTACTGTGGGTGCAGACAATTAGAGTCAATCAAGGTGTCCATCATTGTCGCAGTAGATAAAGTAAAGTGTAATCAATGCACACCATGAAATTCAAGTTTTGCTTCACATAGAAGCAACAGATCTACACATACAAACATAAACATAATTTAAAAGTACAGTGCTTTTTCAGGAAAAAAATGAGATCTGTGGCACAATTTATACACATTAAAACATATGCACACAAAACAACAATAGACATTTCATGAAAACACATGGAAAACTTCTCAGTGGGAGCACATAAAGAAAGAGCAGTAAGCCTCAAAGACAAAAATAAAGTGATCTCAGATCAGATCCAAGGAGTATAATGAACTCAACCCTCTGCACTAAAATATGAAATAAAGGAAGAGAATTTCCAAGAGCTTTCACTACAGAGTTGAATTTATACTTCTATAAACTCCTGTAAAGTAACATAAAAATGTTTTAGAAATCAATACATTATCTCTTAAAGAAAACTTAAATGAAATGATAACCACCATGGCCTTCTGCCAAAAAAATAGTTTTGATAGATGAGTTTAGCTTCTTCTAATTCACATTATTGAAGCTTCTATCCAATTGCGCTGATAAGCCTAGTGGTGTTGGGTTTTGCTTGTTTTCTAACAATAGGTTCTGGGGCTTATTTTTGCCTCTATTTCTTTACCTGATAACAAAGAACAAAACTACATATACGTATATGTATAATTTATAAATATATTTGTAGCAGGGGGTGGAGGAGGGAGCAGGGATGTCCTTGACCTCTCTTACCCAAGAATAGGGGAAGGGGCCCAGGAGTTTAGCAAAGAAGCGATTTATTAGGCAGAGAGAGAGAAGAAAGAGAGAGTGTGCTCCCACACTGCCACGGGAGAGGAATCCTGGTGTATAGGTAAGGACCAGCGGGGTTTTAACCCTAAAGTTATTCCTGCCCTGTTCATGTTCTCCTCCAGTGATAGGAGTTCTTTCAAACTTCCTCTGGAGTGACTGATTTTCGACTCTGATACTGGATTGGCTGCTTAGCCCGCAATCAGAGCCCTCACCTCCCAGAGCTTTCTGCGGGCTTTCTGAACAAAGAAGCTCACCTGGAATTTCTAGCTAGCTGGCATTCCGGAAAGTCAGACAAAGAACTTTACTTTCCAGATGGTGGCGTGGATGGAGGCATGGTGCTGGGAAATTCCTCCCTTTGAAACCATGCCCCTTGTGGACTCGGGAAGAGAAGTTTTTTGTTCCTTAACACAGCCCCTCATATATATACACTCTGATATATATACATATGTATTTTAATCTCTGTTTGTCCTATTTTTACAATTATAATTCAGTTGAATTCCCTCAAAATAAATTCACAATTCATTTATTATTGTGATACATTGTTTTAGTCAAATTGGAGACAAAGAATATGATCTAGCTTAGGGAATTTAATATTTAAGCCACTAAGTTACTTCTTCAGCTATTCTTTTCTTTCAGCAACTTTCTATAAATCACTATAAAGATTTCAACTCCATCCAACCTCTCAATAAATAAATAAATAACCCATAAGAAAAATGTGAAAGTGAGACTCTATTTAGTCCACGTGTTTCCAAGAGCAATCACTTTAGAAAAGTCGCAATTACAAACTCTTTCTCTTTAGATGTAAACCTTCTCCCAGCCTCTTGCCAATTTTAAAACCCAGAAATGTCTTTCTCACAAACCTGGAATGCACCTTTTCAAAATGTAGAAGAAGATAGTGCCCTTATGTCTAAATCTCTCTGAGTGAGTGGAAGCCTAACTTCAGTGGGCACCTCTTAGCAAACACAAATGACTTAATCACATTGACCAACCTCCCATCTAAAGTCCTCCAGTATTTTTCCATTAGTTCGCTGCAGTGCTTAAAATCTCTTCCAATCTTTTGTTTCAGCAAAGTTGAGTTCAATTTCTCTTCTCTATTGCAAGTCTTGACCCCTATTTTACTAGCCCTGGTAAAATCTTCCCTCCTGTTTAACTCTATTTAGTGCAATCTTTCTTGGACACTATTGAAGAAGGAGAGAAAAAAGATGAACCAAAATGTTAAGAATTTTAAGAAAAAGGGAATAAAGTATATTCCCAAAGAAAAAAAAGACTATTCCTATATAGTCAATTATGCCTCTTAATTGAGCCTATGTGTAACAAATTAAACCCAGTCTGCTTTGTTCATTTAGGTACCTGCCTTGCTTTGTTAGAGTTTGAATTTTCGACCTTCGGTTTGTACTTTCACCAAAAAAAAAAAAAAAAAGAAAAAGTAAAAGAGGTTATTTTCAAGTACCTTCTGCTTTAGGCCCTGAAAATCCCCCGAGGCAAAAAAAGAAAAAATCTACAGAGACCTTCACAGAACAGAAGAAAAAATGCAGAGCACAAAACCCAATGAACTCTCATTCTTTCTGATTGTTCCTCAGCAGAGAAAACAAAACACAAATGAATTTTCCAGTAAATTATCCTGCCACACAGCATTAGTGAAGTGCAGTTTTCTGCTCATCTTCCCCATGTATGTGTCTGTTTGTGAATAATTTACCAAGAGAGATTCATTAGTAGCTTCCTTTCTGTTTTGTAGTTCTCAATAAAGTTAGGACACTTTGATTTTTATTTTTATCTGTAGGATTTAAATTACAATGTGGATACTTTAGCCTGTGAAAGTAAATTTAAAATCCATTTAAATGTACTGAGATTCTTGGACTAAAACTAAATAAACACAAATTCTTTCCAAGACTAGTAGGTACTTGAGTTTCCTCTGTGATTTTTAAATACCTCCTGTCCTAATTGTTAATCTCTCTGGAATTCTGCATACTATTTTCCACTAATCTATTTTGTAGTGTCATCTTAATTTACATTTGCTATTGCTAAAGGTGCTCTCCAGGAAGAAGTGATAAATCACCCATGGATTCTTATTTATCATCCTCCTTACTCAACATGAATTTACTAATTCAATTTCAAAAATACAGAATGTATGCTAATGCTTCTCATTAAAAATTGGCCAAATAGGCAACAATATAATAATTTCATGATTTCTATAAAACACACTTGAGTTATCATAGGTACATGCCTGCCATTCTGCTTTGTGTTATCCTTATTTATAGAATTTCTGCTTGAGAGGTCATGACACAACAATCTCTTCTTTATCACTGAGGTGATTTTCTGAAACCTAAGCCCTCCCTTCACAACCTGTGAGTCTTCAAGATTCATGCTTGAAAAGAAATACATCATGATTCTGAGAGACTTACAAAAATCAGACAGCCCAGTGTTATCTAGACTCATCCTCTCATTATTAATCACTGACTGAGTGTTGCAACTCATTAATCAGGCACACAAACAAACTGGAATTCATATACATATAAAACTTGCTGTATAAAACAATTTGGCTTTACATTGAGATCGCCTTGCTTTTATTGTACAGAATTTAAAATCAGAAAGTAAATTCAACTCAGTAGAGTTAACATTGTCTGACAACATCATATTTGCTCTAATCAGCTGATGATAAATGTATTTGCCAGTGTAAATGTTGATATATACTTCTTTTTCTTTTGTTTATTACTAGATCCTGAGAAGCAAAGTAGCCATGATTTTGCATCTATTATATAGTATGTACTATGGTGAATTCATTATATTTAGCCTTTCTTTATCACCTTAAACACTAATTATAGGCCACTAATTTTTTTGCAACTTTTATTATAGGTCAGGGATACATGAGCAGATTCTTATATAGGTAAACTGCATGTCACGGAGGTTTTGTGTACAGATAATTTTATCACCTAGGTCATAAGCACAGTACCTGATAGGTAGTTTTTCTGATCCTGACTCTCATCCCACTCTCCACCCTCGAGTACACCCCAGCATCTGTTGTTCCCCTCCTAGTGTCCATGTGTTCTCATTGTTTACCAAACACTTATAAGTGAGAATATGCAGTATTTGGTTTTTTGTTCCTGAATTAATTTGCTTGGGATAATGGCTTCTACCTCCATCCATGTTGTTGAAAAGGCCATGACTTTTTTATTGCTGCATAGTATTCCATGGCAGAAGTTGAAGTGTGCAAAGGCAGATGAACCTGGATTCTGATGTTCAAGGGCATGAGGAACAGAAGGGAACATTCAGCATGAGGGAAAAATGAAAGCCAGAAGACTCAGCAAGCCAGCTTATCCCATCTTCTTCTGTATGCTTTGTCCGAGCCATAGTGACAGCCAGTTGGACAGTGCTCACCTACATTGAGGGTGGATCTTTCTCTCCTAGTTCATTGACTCAAATGTCAATCTCCTCTGGCAACACTCTCACAGACACACTTAAAGACAATACAAGCTATCTAGGCATCTTTCATTCCAATCAAGTTGATGCCTAATATTAACCATCACACTGTGTACAGAACAGATTCGCTGTCTCCTGTGAGGCCAGGATGAAAGAGGTCTCATGAAGCTTATCTCAGTCCCCAGTGGTATACACTTTTCTTTTCCAGAATTTTTTTTCAATGGGTAGAATAGTTCAGTCTTCAAGCTATTAGGAGATGCTCATGGATAAGAACTCGCTTCAGCTGAAACAGGTGGGTATATCTAATACCCCAATGGTGAGCAAAACCCTCAGCGCTGACAGAGGAGGCTGGGGGAGCTCCTAGTGAAATGCTGTTAGGTCTTCTCAGTGGGAAAGAAAGAAGCTGCCTTAGTTCTACCACCAGGCCAGTAAGAAAGAAATTAGCCTCCTTATGATGCCCTTGTCCCAGTGTTCCAGATATGCAGATCAGGCGAGCATCTCTGTCCATCTCTAGGAATGCTGATGTTCCATGGAGAAAGGGATCAGGACCCTGGAGAGAGAGAGGGATCAGAACCCTGCCCCTCTTGCAAGTCTGAGACTAAAGAACATACTTCCTATGAGAATGCCCCTCAAAAATGCTCCATAAATGCCATCTACAGGTGCACTCATGCTGAGTTCCAATGGGAGAAGCCTTGGATGTGTCTGCAGTGATGGGTAAGGGAGAGAAGTCCCCTTCTACTAATCCCTTCATCAGCACCAGGGCTGTTTGACTCCTGGGACAGAACCACAGTCTTCCCCACAATGAACCCAGCACTGTGTTTGAACTTTTGCTGAAAGAACTGCAACTGCTTCCTGCCCACACGTGGGAAGTTTTGGAACACAGAAAACTCACACTCTGGTTTCTTTTGCCCCATGGAATACTCCCTTGCTGTGATGCACTCCCTCCTCCCTGAAGAGTGGCAATCCCTGAGGGCCAGACTACTGTGAATACTGCTGCTAATCTGGTTCTAGCCATCCTGTGGGGCTGCCACAAGCCAGGCTGGTGCTGGGGAAGATCTGCAAGGGATTCAGTGATGTGAAGACACAAGAGCTCAAGGTCGCTGAGAAGTAGTTCTGAAACTTTTCCATAGTTTTATGTTATTTTTCAATCTCTTTATAATTTTCCCCAAGAATTCTTACTTCGTATGTATTTGTTTAGAATTTATTACTAAGAGTCTCTTGTGTGTCGCTGATGTAAAGAGACCACCAGACAGGCTTTCTGTGAGCAACAAGGCCGTTTATTTCACACTTGAGTACAAACAGGCCAAGTCTGAGAAAGGAGTTAGGCAAAGGGGTAGGAGATGGCATTGATTATATAGGTTGGGGCAAATGGTTAGCTAAAGATGATTATGTGTCTTGGAAAGGGAGGGTGTCACAGGATCCATGATCACAAGGGGAGAGGAAAACAGGCATGATCATAAGGGTGGGGAGTACTGGTTGTAGTCAGAAGGGAGGATGCAGTAGATTACATAGTTACAGGGGTTGGGGTCTTGAGAAACCCAATGTCCAGGGGCAATTTTTCCTGAACGGGAACAATGGGTGTAGGTTTGCAGAGCAATTAGCCGAGGCAGGAACAAGTTGTTTGACTTCTTTCTGTGGCCACCTGGTCACTTGCAGTTACTTTAGCATTTCTGATTCCTGGGGACTTTCCAGAGGTATACGTGCGGGTCATCAAGGCTAAAATGGCCAGGCCTGGACTTGGAGGCCTAACATTGATATCGTTTTAGAAGTGGATTAGGCCATTTTTGTATAACTACTGGAGGCTGGGTAATTATTATAAAGGAAAGAGGTTTAATTGGCTCATGGTTCTGCAGGCTTTTCAGAAAAGGGCTGGCATCTGCTTCTTATGAGGCCTTGGGAAACTTACAATCATGACAGAAGTTGAAGTGAGAGCCCACATATCACATGGCAAGAGCAGAATCAAGAGAAAGTGGGGGTGGTCCCACACACTTTTAAGCAACCAGATCACATGAGAACTCACTCACCATTATGAGGATAGCACCAAGAAATTCATGAGGCATCTGCCCCTGTGACCCAAACACTTCCCACCAGGCCACACCTCCAACATTGGGGATTACATTTCAACATCAGATTTGAAGAGAACAAACATCCAAACTATATCGGAAAGCTTCTTGCAAAGGTAGTCTATAAAGTATAACATTTACGCTATTATATAAATTGAATAAAATATTAACCAACAGATAAGATTTTCAATTATTTTCAAAACTTCATCTAATAATGGAAATAAATCATTTTATTAACTTTTTGTTTATTTTTCTTTTTATTACTTTTAAATAGCCCTTACACATTTTATTCATGTCTGTGCAGTGTGTTCTAGATACTAAATCTCTAGGATAGGTTTAGTTTTGCTTCATCTCCTGAATCAAGGTAAAGATTACCTGTGGAAAGAATAATAAGTCTGGTGATAGTAGTAGTTTTTATTTTAAAAATCTTTATATTCAATTATCTGGTTTCTGAACACATATGTTCATAGGTCTTGACCCCATTAATCCCACAGATACAAACATAAAGTTTTAAAAGATGAAATTATTTGTATTGTTTGTAAATCATAGAGATGGAATGATTAGTAAATTATAGAGATGGAATGCATTAGTCTTTTTTCACACTGCTAATAAAGACATACCCAATATTGGGTAGTTTATAAAGGAAAGAAGGTTTAATGGACTTACAATTTCACATGGCTGGGGAGGCCTCATTATCATGGCAGAAGACAAAGGAGGAACAAAGTCACATCTTACTTACAAGGCAGCAGGCCAGAGAGCATGTGCAGGGGACTTCCTCTTTATAAAACCATCAGATCTCATGAGACTTATTTACTGTTATGAGGACAGCATGAGAAATACATGCCCATATAATTCAGTTACCTCCCACCAAGTCCCTCCCACAACACTTGGGAATTATAGGAGCTACGATTCAAGATGAGATTTGGCTGAAGACACAACCAAACCGTATCAGTTACTGAAGTTGCTTCCAAGGAAACTGACTTTACATTTATGTAGATAGAAGACTTCTAAAACCATCTAAACATATATCTCATCAGCTTAATGTTTTTGGGATTTTATCAACAATTTCCCAAGTGGTATGCCTATGAATCCTTTTTGTATCTCTGAATTTTGAAGCAGGGTGTTGGAATCCATTCTATTTTGCTGTTCTGTATTTTACTTCATACTTGGAATGTCCTTAGAAAATCTTAATCGTCTTTGCACTTCACTATATGTCATCTATTATGGTATCTGAAATTTATTCAGTAATCCACAGACTAAGATAATTCCTAGAAACGCCTGATGTTATAATGGACACATACTTTGAAATGCAGTGAGCAATTAGTCTATGACTGATAAAGCATGGATAAGTTTTTCAGCTTAATGCACTTGACCTAGCCCAGAAAAGAAGCTTCTGTTGAGAAATGGGTCAAAGGGAGGAATTCCATTTTTAAGGCAGAGTACTACACAAGTAGAACATGGATGTTACCTTAAAACGGTAAGCTGATGCTACATTGGACACTGCAGTGGTGATGGGTGTATAAGAGACCACAAAATGGCTACAACACTTTCTAAGGAATACGGGTGACCAAGGGTCCATGAAAGAGTAAAAACTTGTGGAACAGCAAAGAAACATTAAAGTTTTACTTTATGTATAAACAGAAATAATCTACTTTGCGTATCATTCCATTTTATAACTGACCATTTAATAGTGTCTACTTGTAACCATTTGGAAATACAATTATGTTTCTTAGTCTATTTCAAGATGACACACCCAGATTTTTAAATAGATTAACAACAGATTTGATAAATTATAGCAGATTATCTCTACTTATCCATTTTACCCCATCTTTGTCTGATTTGCTCTTCCATGTTTATTTACATCACTTTTTACTGTTACATTCTACCCAAGGGTATTTGCTGGAGTGTCTAGAAATGTTAATAATTGCTGACATGGCATGATCCCTAAGGAAAAATATGGTCATATACTCTACTTCTATATTAATAATGCTTTTTATTTATGCAAATTTGACAAGCCACTGAAGGGTAGAAATCATTAGTATGTTGGATATAATAGAAAGTCCTCTCTACTTAGCTGATTCTTCATTTGTTTTATTGCATTAAGGGTAATCGTGCTGGCAATGAACTTACCTCATCCTGAGTTTTATTCCTTTGATCTCTTGCTTCATGGAATCTAGCTCTTCCTTTCTTTTAATGATTCAGTAAGTGTTTACCATTCCATTTTTATATCCTTTGACCTAAGCTAATTAGTTTTTTTCACTAGCATAACACTACAATAACTGTTATTTCTACTATTTCCCTTTAGAGTTATACAAGTATAATGAGGAGTCCCTTGAATTGTATTTTAACTGTATAAATACATAAAAATGTGAAACGTTGAGAAGTGAGTCAAGTTTATATTATGCATGTAATGCATCATATCTAAGGTGTTTCTCATCTTGAAGCTCCTTAGATTTTCATAGGACAACATCTGCAACCTGTAAAATTATATTTTGAGGAAAGCAGACATTTCAGTGAATCTAATTTTAAAGTTAGGTGATTATCTCTGTGGCTGATCTATTAGAATTACTATCTGAGCCAAAGTAATTCAAGTAATTCAGGTGTAGTGAAACACTTTCAATTTTAAATTCGGAAGCATCGAAGAGTGAGCTGGATTATTGGCTGTAGCACTCAGTTGATCCTCTTTCTTATCACCCTTGACTTTTAAAGCTTGGCTTTAAAAATATATATGCTTCAGAAATTCATGTGCTCACCAGCATTTGATTCATTAATTTTGAAAGGCTATTACAGAGATCTCTTAGCAATAAGTTCAGAGACACCAAAAACCCAAGTGTGACCATGAACAATTAAAAGAAAGACCCACATAAAAATGTTACAATGAATCAGAGGTTCCAGAGTAAATCTTGGGTAGAGGGGAGATCATATTATAACAGGCAAGTCATAATTGTTTTTAAGTCTAAATCCTCATTCATTGGGTCCTTAGATTTAAAGGTGGGGAGAGACTAAAGACCTTCCATTTTGTCCCTATGGTACATAGGCTTTCGGTGTATACATTTGAAAGACTTTTATCTTTGTGACTCATTAGCAAGTGCTTCAAAAGGATAAGGAGAATACAGATTTTATAGGTATCAAACTAAACTTCTATGTGACCATAATAATTTTGGAGACCTAGGGATAAACTTAACTAACTTTTTGGATATTCTGTTTCCTTTCTCCCTGCCTCCTTTCCTCCCTTCTTCCTTTTCTCTTTCTCTCCTTTCTCTCATTTATCTCCTTAAATATATAATAGTATTTAGCAAGAGTTAGGATAACATTTCTGCCATTTTTATAATCACAATTTCTATCCAATATTACCATTGCAGTGTATTTATGTGTGTGTGTGTATAGTGTGTATACTTACAGATATACACTAATATGAAACATATAATATATAATTTTATACTATGGTAGAATTGATACTAAAATATACTGTTTCATATTAAAGCATTACTTAACATACTGAGTTTTTAATGCTTACTAAATTACATTCCAGTACTGATATAAACTGTTTTCAAATGAGAAACAACAAAAGGTACACATTTTAAGGCATTATTACCAAAATACAATCTATTTAGTTAAATTTATCTTCCAATTTTTTATAGCTTTTTGTTTACTCTATACTGTGTTGGCACAGTAGAGATAAAAAAGACATCAATAGGCTGTTTTGCATGTAAATAATTCTGAATAATAATAATTCTGAATAATTCACCATTCCACTGGAGGAAACAAGCCAGAAACTACTACTTGATATAGTCCTTAGGTAGAACTAGAATTATTATAGGGAGAGGAGAGGGGAAAAGAAGGTGACTTCAAGAAAGCAAAGAATTTCCAAAAATAGAGAAGGGACAGAACAGCTCTCATGTGTTAGAGCGAGTGGAGAGAGAGCCCTTTAGAGAGAGAAGGGGCTCTTAGACTTGGCAGGAGGCAGTCTGCATGCAGATGCTGTGTCCCCATCAAGGAAGATTTGAACGATTAGTCCAAGTAGTGGGTAAACATGTTTCTAAGCAAAGAAAAAATAAATTTAGTTAAACCAAAGAAATAAGTTCAAGAGACCTATTGAACAATATGGTGACAATGAATTGTATTCTTGATGATTGCTGAGAGTAGATTTTAAGTATTCTCACCACACACACAAAATAGCTATGTAAGGTAATGCATATGTTTATTAACTCAGTTCAACCATTCCACAAAGTTTACATATTTCAAAGCATTATGTTGTACATAATAAATATGTAAAATTTAATATGTCAATTTAAATAAATATGTTTCTAAAATGAATAAGAATATCAACCCTTTTAAAAAGAAAAAATGTCACAAATTTCTGAAAACAAATTTCAGAAAACAAAACAATATGCTAACAGTAAACAAATGAATGTAAAACACATCTCAGGAAAGTGAGTATGTACAGAGCTTTGGTCCTACTGCATACTTTCACTTCTACTATTTACTGCAGTCATTGCTTATTGACCATAAAGTTTTTTCTTCTAGAGTGTGGACTTGATTAGCCCCAGAAATATTTACAAGCCAGGGCTCCCAGAACTCCTCATTAGTGGCACATAAGATGAAAGTTACTTACCATCTTAGAAATAATGTGTAAGAGTTAAAGAAGAATTATAGATAGAAGTTACTAATGTTAACCTTTCTAACTTGCGATAATATAAATAAACTATTTTATTTTATTTCATTTTCCCAAATGGTTAGATTATTCTTCACAAAATGATGGGAGTTTGTTTACTGAACAGAGTTTATATGATTGTGTTCTTATATTATGGTCTACACACCACCTTCAGCAATTTCTCTGGAGTCCTCTGCTAAAAGCATGCTAAATTAAAACCCAGAGCAGGGACAAATAAGCTGTATTTTTAGTGAGAACCTTGAATGAATCCGTTACACAGAAACATTTGAAACATGAGTGATACTTATCTGGGTACCTTTCTGAGCAAATAATGACTTATTTTCTTCTAGGTAGGTAGATACCCAGTAGTAGGTTTACTAGTATCACTGAAATAGCAAATCTTGATAGAGTCAACCTGGCTAAGTTATTTTTCCTTAACACTGTAATGCTTAGAGAGCTTAATTCACAGCTCTAGAGACAGCAAGTACTTTAAATGAGAGAAAATGTAACACAATACATGCACAGATATATATGTACTCATATAATAAGAAAATAATATATTGACATAACTGTATTGTTTTTGCTGTTTACTACCAATGCTGCAGAATAGATGAGAGTGAACACTTGACCAGGCATAATCACCAGTGCCTTCTCCCTGGACCCCCTTTCTCTTTTGGCTTGTTGCTGCTGTGTCCCTGTGTTAGTCTTATTCCTTCTGCTTATGTGTTCTTTAAGCTTAATAGAGTGCTGCCCCTTGTAAGTTCTTAATAAAGACTTGTTAAATTAAATTGTGCTTGATTTTCCCCTTTGGCTAAACAAAACAAAATAACATGCCATCCAAGGCTGTGAAGAAAGGAATGCTTTTTTTATTATTATTTTTATAGCTTTTCATAGGTGACCAAATTGGATTCAAGCCATTTCTTGTTTAACATCAAATTCAAAGCTACCAATAACCAAAATATATTATAAAATTTAAAGGTATATCCCATTCTATTTTTCTTTATTTCCCCACACACATTTTACATTTTACCTTTTGCACCTTTGCTCGCCTTTTTACTTCTGCCTGAAACACCTTTCTTCCAATTACATTCTTTTTTTTAATTTTAATTTTTAAAAATGATTCCATAAGTTATGGGGGTATGGATGGTATTTGTTACATGAGTAATTTCTCTAGTGGTGATTTGTGAGATTTTGGTACACCCATCACCCGAGCAGTATTCACTGCACCATAATTGCAGTCTTTTATCCCTCGCCTCTGTTCCACTCTTCCCCACAAGTCCCCAAAGTCCACTGTATCATTCTTATGCCTTTGCGTCCTCATAGCTTAGCTCCTTCGTATCAGTGAGGACATATGATGTTTGGTTTTACATTCCTGAGTTACTTCACTTAGAATAATAGTCTCCAATCTCATCCAGGTCACTGCAATTACTGCTAATTCATTCGTTTTTATGGCTGAGTAGTATTCCATCATATATATATGCCACCGTTTCTTTATCCACTCATTGATTGAAGGGCATTTGAGTTGGTTCCACAATTCTGCAATTGTGAATTGTGCTGCTATAAAAATGCATGTGCAAGAATCTTTTTTGAATAATGACTTATTTTCTTCTGGGTAGATAGATACCCAGTAGTGGGTTTACTAGATCAAATAGTAGTTCTACTTTTATTTCTTTAAGGAATCTCCACACCATTTTCCAAAGTGACTGTACTAGTTTACATTCCCACCAGCAGTAAAGAAGTGTTACCTGTTCACCACATCCATGCCAACATCTATTGTTTTTTGTTTTTTATTATTAATTTTTTTTATTATTACCATTTTTGCAGGAGTGAGATGGCATTGCATTGCGGTTTGGGTTTGCATTTCCTTGGTCATTAGTGATGTTGAACATTTTTTCATGTTTGTTGGCCATTTGTATATATTCTTTTGAGAACTGTCTATTAATGTCCTTAGCCCACTTTTTGATGGGGTTGTTTTTTTCTTACTGATTTGAGTTCGTTGTAGATTCTGAATATTAGTCCTTTGTCAGTTGTATAGATTGTGAAGATTTCCTTTCATTCTGTGGGTTGTTCTGTTACTTTGCCATGCAAAAGCTCTTTAGTTTAATTAGGTCTCAGCTATTTATCTTTGTTTTTATTCCATTTGCTTTTGGGTTCTTGGACATGAAATCCTTGTCAAAGCCAATGTCTAGAAGGGTTTTTCCGGGGTTACCTTCTAGAATAGTTTTAGTTTCAGGTCTTCAGTTTTAAGTCCTTAATCCATCTTGAGTTGGTTTTTGTATAAGGTGAGGGATGAAGATCCAGTTTCATTCTCCTACACGTCACTAGCCAATTATCCCAGCACCATTTGTTGAAAAGCATATCCTTTCCCCACTTTATGGTTTTGGATGCTCTTTATTTCTTTCTCTTGTCTGATTGCTCTGGCTAGGACTTCACTTCCTAGCTCCGGCTAGGACTTATATATATATATATACACAGACACACATACATATACATATGTATGTGTATATATATACGTATATATGTGTGTGTGTATATATATATATATAAATATATAAATATATATACACACACACATATATACACATATTTATGTGTATATATATATGTATATATGTGTGTGTGTGTATATATATATATATGTATATACACACACACATATACATACACAGAAAGAGAGAGAGAAAGAGAGAGAAAGAGAAAGAGAAAGAGAGAGTCTTGCTGTGTTGCCCAGGCTAGAGTGCAGTAGCATGACCTTGACTCACTGCAACCTCCGCCTCTTGGGTTCTTCTCCTGCCTCAGCCTCCTGAGTAGCTGGGGTTACAGGCGCCCATTACTGTGCCTGGCTAATTTTTGTATTTTTAGTAGAAACGGGGTTTCACCATCTTGGTCAGGCTGTTCTCAAACTCTTGACCTCATGATCCACCCGCTTCAGCCTCCCGAAGTACTGGGATTATAGGCGTGAGCCAACACACTTGGCCTCCAGTGCTATTGAAATGGAATGGTAAGAGTGGGCATCCTTGTCTTGTTCCAGTTCTCAGAGAGAATGCTTTCAACTTTTCCCCGTTCAGTATTACGTTGGCTGTGAGTTTGTCATAGATGGCTTTTATTGCATTGAGGTATGTGCTTTGTATGCTGATTTTGCTGAGAGTTTTAATCATAAAGAGATGCTGGCTTTTGTCAAATGCTTTTTCTGCATCTATTGAAATAACCATGTGATTTTGTTTTTAATTCTGATTATGTTGTGTATCACATTTACTGACTTGAATATGTTAAACCATCCCTGGGTCCCTGGTATGAAACTCACTTGACCATGGTGGATTATCTTTCTGATAGGCTGTTGGATTAGGCTAGTTAATATTTTGATAGGGATTCTAGCATCTATGTTCATCAGGGATATAGGTCTGTAGTTTTCTTTTTTGGTTATGCCCTTTCTTGGTTTTGGTATTAGGGTGATGCTGGCTTCATAGAATGAATTTGGGAGGGCTCCTTCTTTCTCTATCTTGTGGAATGATGTCAAAGAATTGGTACCAATTATTTTTTGAATGTCTGGTAGAATCCATCTGGTCCTGGATTTTTTTTTATTTGTATTTTTTAATTACCATTTCAATCTCACTGCTTGTTATTGGTTTGTTCAGAGTATCTAATTCTTCCTGATTTAAACTAGAAGGATTGTATTTTTTTAGGAATTTATCCATCTCATCTAGGTTTTCTAGTTTATGCGTATAAAGGTGTTCATAGTAGCTTTGAATGATCTTTTATATTTCAGTGGTGTCCATTGTAATATTTCCTGTTTTGTTTCTTAGAGAGGTTATTTGGATTTTCTCTTTTCTTTTCTTGGTTAATCTTGCCAATAATCAATCAATTTATTTATCCTTTAAATAACTGGCTTTTTGTTTCATTTGTCTTTTTGTTTGTTTGTTTGTTTGAGTTTCACTTAGTTCTGCTCTGATCTTGGTTATTTCATTTCTTCTGCTGGGTTTGGGTTCAGTTTATTCCTGTTTCTCTAGTTCCTTGAGGTGTGACCTTAGAGTATCAGTTTATGCTATTTCAGTCTTTTCGATGTAGGCATTTAGGGCTGTGAACTTTCCTCTTAGCATTGCCTTTGCTGTATCCAAGAGGTTTTCATAGATTGTGTCATTTAATTTTTTAATTTCCATCTTGATTATGTTTTTAACCCAATGCTCATTCAGGAGCAGGTTATTTAATTTCCTGCATTTGCATGGTTTTGAAGGTTCCTGCTGGAGTTGATGTCTAGTTCTATTCCACTGTGGTCTTAGATAGTGCTTCATATAATTTTAATTTTCTTAAATTTATTGAGGCTCCTTTTATGGCCTATCATATGGACTATCTTGGAGAACGTTTCTTACACTGTTGAATAGTATGTGTATTCTGTGGTTGTTGCATGAAATGTTCTATATATACCTGTTAAGTCCATTTGTTTCAAGGAATAGTTTAAATCCATTGTTTCTCTGTTGACTTTGTCTTGATGACCTGTCTAGTGCTGTCAGTGGAGTACTGAAGTCCCCCACTACTGTTGCACTACTGTCTATCTCATTTCTTAGGTCTATTAGTAATTGTTGTATACATTTTGGAGCTTCAGTGTTAGGTGAATATATGTTTAGGATTGTGATGTTTTCCTGTTGGACAAGGACATTTACCATGATATAGTTTCCCACTTTTTCTCTTTTAACTGCTGTTGTTTTAAAGTTTGTTTTGTCTGATATGAGAATAACAACCCCTGCTTGCTTTTGGTGTCCATTTCCATGAAATGCCTATTTCCACCCCTTTTCTTTAAGTTTATGTGAGTACTTACGTGTTAGGTGAGTCTCCTGAAGGCAGCAGGTGGCTGGTTGGTAAGTTCTTATCCATTCTGCAGTTCTGAATCTTTTAAGTGGAGCATTTAGGCCATTCAATGTTAGCAATGAATTGTGAGGTACCATCACATTCATTGTGCTCTTTGTTGCTTGTGTACTTTTGTTTTTTTTTTTTTTTTTTTACTTTTTGCTTTTTAACTTGTGTTTGTGTTTTGTAGGTCCTGTGTGTTTTATGCTTTAAAGAGGTTCTGCTTCGATGTATTTCCAAGATTTGTTTCAAGATTTATAGCTCTCTTTAGCAGTTCTTGTATTGGTGGCTTTGTAATGGCAAATTATCTCAACATTTGTTTTTCTGAAACAGACTGTACCTTTCCTTCATATATGATGCTCAGTTTTGCTAGATACAAAATGCTTGGCTGATAATTGTCTTGCTTGAGGAGGCTGAAGATAGGGCCCCATGCCTTCTAGCTTGTCAGGTTTCTGCTGAGAAATATGCTATTAATCTGATAGGTTTTCACTTATAAGTTACCTGGTGCTTCTCTCTCACAGCTCTTAGGATTCTTTCCTTCATCTTAGCATTGGATAATATGATGACAAAGTGCCTAGGTGAATATCTTTTCGCAATGAATTTCCTGGTTGTTCTTTTTGCTTCTCGTATTTGGATGTCTAGATCTTTAGCAAGGCTGGGGAAGTTTTCCTTGATTACACCTCCAAATATGCTTTCCAAGCTTGTCAAATTCTCTTTTTTCTCAGGAACCTTGATTATTCTTAGGTTTGGTCATTTAACATAATCCCAGACTTGGAGGCTTTGTTCATATTTTCCTATTCTTTGTTCTTTGTCTTTGTTGGATTGGGTTAAAGACCTTGTCTTTGAGTTCTGAATTTCTTTCTTCTACTTGTTTAATTATTTTGCTGACACTTTTCAGAGCATTTTGCATTTCTAAAAGTGCGTCCAAAGTTTCCTGAATTTTTGATTGTTTTTTATTTAAACTATCTATTTCCTTGAATATTTCTCCCTTCACTTCTTGTATCATTTTTTGGATTTCCTTGCATTAGGCTTCATCTTTCTTTGGTCCCTCTCTGATTAGCTTAATAATTAACCTCCTGAGTTCTTTTTCAGGTAAATCAGGGATTTTTCTTGGTTTGGATCCATTGCTGGTGAAGTAGTGTGATTTTCTGGGGGATTTTGAAGAGCCTTATTTTGTCATATCAGGATTGATTTTCTGATTCCTTATTACTTGAGTAGGCTTTGTCAGAGGAAGGTCTGAGACTGAAGGCTGTTGTTCATATTCTTTTGTCCCACATGGTGTTCCCTTGATGTAGTACTCTCCCCCTTTTCCTATGGATGTGGCTTCCCTCCAAACTGCAGTGATTGCTGTCGCCCTTCTGGGTCTAGCCACTTGGCAAGTCTACCTGGCTCTGGCTGGTACTGGGACTTGTCTGTACAGAGTTGTGTGATGTGAACTGTCTTTGGGTCTCTCAGCTACGGATACCACTGCCTGTTCCAATGAAGGTGGTGGTGGGGGGTAGGGGGTGCAATGGATTTTGTGAGGGTTTTTAGCTTTGGTGCTTCAATGCTCTGTTCTTGTGCTGGTTAGTCTCCTGCCAGGAGGTGGCGCTTTCCAGAAAGCATCAGGTGTGGTAGTATGGGGAGGAACTGGTATTGGGCAGGGCCTTAGAACTCCCCAAATCACATGCCCTTTGTCTTCAGCTACCAGGGTAGGTAGGGAAGGACCATCAGGTGGGGGCAGAGCTAGGCGTGTTTGAGCTCAGACTCTCCATGTGCGGGTCTTACTGGGGCTGCTGTGGGGGACAGGGTTGAGATTCCCAGGTCACTGGAGTTGTGTGCCTAGGAGGATTATGGCTGCCTCTGCTGAGTCATGCAGGTTATCAGGAAAGTGGGGTAAAGCCAGCAGTCACAGGCCTCACCCAGCTCCCACACAAACCAAAGGGCCAGTCTCACTCCCATTGTGCCCCCTGCAACAGCCTCAGTCCATTTCCAGGCAGACAGTGATACGGATTTGAAAACTTTGCCAGGTTACGTGCCTCCCAGCTGTGAAAGAAAAAGGTTTGGTTCTTGGTCCTTCCTCTGCCTGTGGAGTCTGCACAAGGGATTTGTGCCCTCCCCCAACTTCTGGCCAGGAATCTTCTCACCCCATTTGAATTGTTACAAAGTTCAGCTAGAGATTTCTTTCTCCCGGTTGAGTTTTACCCTGTGCTTTTCTCCCATTGGATCTCTATGGTGCCAGGCAGGAATGGTCTGCTAGGGGACCCAGCAAGCTCCCAGGGCCTTTCTGCTGCTTCCTGTATCCCTGTATTTTGTTTGACTTTCCAAATTGGCTTAGCTCCAGGTAAAGTCGAAAACTTCTCCTGCAAACAAACCTTCAGCTTCTCCAGTGGGAGTCTGTGTTCAGAAGAGAAGGGTCTCCCTTTCCCACTTCCATGATTGGGGTACTCACAAGTTTGGGGAGGTCTCCCAGGTTTTGTAGGAGCTGTCTGCTTCCTTCAGAGGGTCTGCAGGTCCTCTCGAGATTGCTAGTTCGTGCAGTCGACCTGGAGCTAAAATTCACAGTGCAAGTCCCCACATACTGCTCTGTCCGGAGCTGCAATCTAGCCCTGCCTCCCATCACTATGATGATCATTCCCCTTACATTCTAGTTCTTTCTCACCTCTGCCTGTCCAGATTTCAGACTTCCCTGATCTTTCTTGTAAAAATTAAGATTTCATTTTAAAATAATCTATAACATCTCTATGTTTACGATATATCTCTTATAACATTCAAATGTATATTACTGGCCAGGTGAGGTGGCTCATGCCTGTAATTACAGCACTTTGAGAGGCCAGGATTGCTTGAGCTCAAGAATTTGCGACCAGCCTGGGCAACATGGCAAAGCCCTATCTCTACAAAATATACAAAAAAATTATCAGGGCATGGTGGTGTGTTCCTGTCATCCTAGCTACTTGGGAGGCTGAGGGAGGCCTGAGAATTACTTGAACCCAGGAGACAGAGGTTGCAGTGAGTTGAGATCACACCACTGTACTCCAGCTAGACTCTGTCTCAAAAACACAACCACAAAAACAAACAAACAAAAGACCACCAAATCAACCAACCAACCAAACAAGCAACCCCCCTCACAGATGTTTAATATTTTGTTATATTTATGGGGTTATGGCTTCTTATCTATATATAAATGCCTACAAGAGGATATTCTGTTTGCTTCTGCATACTCCTCAACATGTAGGAGTATACTGTAGGTGTTCAATTCTACTTGCTAAAATTAGTGAATGAATAAATGACCAATGATCTAGCTTTTGGAGCATTGTGAAAGGATTTTTGTTTTTGTTTTGCTCTTTTTTGCTTTTCCAAAAATAATTGAAAAAAAAATGTCCTGACTTCTAAATGAAGCCACTCTATCAGTTCTGAAAAGAAACTAAGTTACATTTGAAAAGCACCAATGGATATTTTTGAGTACTTTGTGTATAGAAGCATGTGTAGCATGGAAAAGAGACACAATGTATATAGAAGAAATTCAGTTATATCCTTGTAACTCATATTCTACCTAAGTAAGCACTGTGCATTTGCTTTAATTATTCTATTTAGAAGATTTAGAGATAGTTAAGAAAATGAGTTATAATGCTCACAAGTCTTTAACAGTAAAAAAATTAACAAAGCAGTATAAGATTTTATGATAAGGTTGGAGAGTTATATAGGGAGGACATATTTTGTTTTTAAATGTATTTGAATCCACTGTCAGACTCATTGTGTGAGATATACTTGGCCTATTGATAGGCATAAAACTGACTGGAAAGATTGATGGTCAGTAAAGCTCAGCCAAATATTTCTAATGACTCTGAAAAAAAAAAGTTCACAACTTTCAAAAAGCTTTTGAAAGCGTAAGTTTAGGGAAAAATAACATTTATTAGACTATTTCAATCTAATATTTTGATGTGTAATATGCTACTTCAATCAAAATTCTGCTCCCTTACCTAAATGCCAAAGACAAAAGACTAATTTATTTCCTGAGGTACTGGATGTTGAGGGTTTGTATTATGGGATTAAAGACTACCAAAGATAAAATAGAATTACTTCACTGGATTTGTTTTTCTCAGAATTTGTTATATTGTACATTACCCTATCCTCCTAATTCGTATTGTAACAATAAAACATACCTGAGTTATTAAATTTACCTGTGGATTACTTTCTTATCCCTAGAAACACTGGCTTTCCAGAAAGTAAATTTATTTTTCACTTTGGCTTTGGATTAATCATTTTTGGTAAATGGTTTGTGCTATATATTTCTGGTGAGTTGTTAACTGATGAGTCTCATAAAGACACAGTTAAATGCTATAAAGATAAGTCTCTTGGCTTTATCAAATGTCTTCCAAAAATTGTGAAACCGAATGAATAGATTTATCCTGTCTCCTCTCACTCCAACATAAAAGGAAAAACAAAAACAGAAATATTTATCTTTTTGCTGCATAATATATATACATAGCCTCTTTTATATCTAGTACATTTCATGAAAATATACAAAATATTTAAAAATAGTAAAACATAGTCAAAAATAATACAGTAAAATGCAAGTTATCCCTCAATGTCACCCTTTGGAAAGAAAGTTAAGAAGCTATTCTACATATTTCTTCTGAATTTGCTTTCAAATACACGTAAATTCCCATGACATTTTGGTAAATGTATTTCCCTAAAAACGATGCTATGAATTTCTGGAAGTATACGATTTGGCAATTACTAAAGAAATTATTCATTTCTCATGTATAAAAAATAGTTGCATTAAATACATGTAACTGTCAAAATGTGACTTATGGTTGCCTCCAGCAATAGCAATGTATGTGCTTTGCTCATTCAATTTAATAATACATTTTCAATAATAAATAAATTAGGCAATAAATTTATGTAAAGTACTGAAACCTGGAAATAATTTGTTTCTATCTTCTCTCTGTCTCTCCACTACTCTTCTCTATCTGGGTCTTCCTCTCTCTCTCTCTGTTTTTCTTGTTCTCTTTTCCAATGCTCAGTGCACCACTGAAACCAACATTTTTGGGAAAAAAAAAAAGTAAAACAAGTATTATGTCAAGAGAAAAATAAACAGTCCAAAAAAAAAGAACAATAATCTATATAATCAATATTCTTTAAGGGAGGTGACACAAGATGGTGGAATAGAGCCTTCCAGTAACCATCACCACACAGGAACAACAAATTGCACTGTACCAAAAAAAAAAAAAAAATCCACAGAGTAAAGAAATCAAGAGAGAGATCACAGTATTTGATCTTGACATAATAACAGTAAAAGGGACATTGAAGAGAGTAGGAAGTACAATCTCACATTGCTTATATGACCCATCCACAAACCCCAGGCAGTGCAGTGTGGAGAGAAAATCAGTCCCTTTGGAGAGGGAGAGAAAAGTTTGCATGGGACTTTGCCTTGGAACCCAGTATAGGCCCAGCCAAGATAAAAGATGGCATCCTGTGTCCTCTGATTCCAGGCTGGGGTGTGTGGGCAGAACTTATAGAACCACCCTGGGCCAGAAGGGAATCTGTGAGGAAGGAGATGGAAGTGAGTGAGGAACTTTGCCTGGAAACCCAGGAAACTCTTCCTGATCTTCCCCAAATCCACCAGGAGTGGTGACCTAGGAATTTGAAAGTCATTTGCCATGAACCAGGGTTTAGGGTGATTTCTATTGTTAAATATGGATGCGGTGACCACAGGCTTAGGGATTTCAGCAGTCCTTTAAATTTCTACAAGGCCCTCAGAAGAGGGGCAGGCACAAACAAGACCAGGTGCAAAAACCAGAACAAATACCTAATTTTTAATACCTAGACATCCAAAAGCATCTAGAATGTTTGGGAAAATGTAATCTCACCAAGTGAACTAATATGGTACCAGTGACTTACACGAAGATATGGAAATATATGACCTCTCAGAGAAAGAATTCAAAATAGCTGTTGGGAGAAAACTCAATGAATTTTGAGAAAACAGAGCACTCAAATGTTTGTCAGATAAATTTAACAGAGATTGAAATAATGGACAGATCAAACAGAAATTTTGAAACTATAAAGTACAGTTGAAAAAAGTAAAAATGCATTAAAAGGTCACAATAGCAGAATTAAGCAGAAGAAAGGATAAGTGGGTCCAAAGACAGGCTATTTGAAAATACATGGTCAGAAGAGAAAATTAAAAAGAAGAAGAAGAAGAATGAAAAGGAGCAAAGAATGCACTGTGGAATAGCATCAATAGAGCAAATGTGAAAGTCACTGTTCTCCAAGAGGAAATAAAGAGAAAGCAGTAGGAACGTTTTCAGATAAATAATAATGTAAAACATTCCAAACGTAGAGAAAGATATAAATATCTGGTACAGAAAGCTGAAAGATCCCCAAAAGGCCGGGCCCAGTGGCTCACGCCTGTGATCCCAGCACCCTCCCAATTCAAGCAATTCTCCTGCCTCAGCCTCCTGAATAGTTGGGACTACAGTCACCTGCCACCATGCCCGTTTAACCTTTGTATTTTTTGTAGAGATGGTGTTTTGCCGTATTGGCCAGGCTGGTCTCAAACTCTTGACCTTGTGATCCCCCCAACTCAGCCTCCCAAAATGCTGGGATTACAAGTGTGAGCCACCACACCTAGCCTGATTTGCAGTTCTCTAATGATTAGTAATGTTGAGCTTTTTTTCTTATGTTTATTGGCTGCATGTATGTCTTCTTTTGAGAAGTTTTTGCTCATGTCCTTTGCCCTTATTTAATGGGAATGCAAAACAAGTCTTAACACATTTTTAAAAAATGAAATTGTATCAAGCATCTTTTCGGACAAAAATGGAATGAAATTAGAAATCCATAACAAGAGAAACTTTAAAAACTAAAAATACATGGAAAGTAAACAATGTGCTCATAAACGACCAATGGGTCAATAAAAAATCAAAAAGAAATGTAAAAATTTCTTATGACAAATGAAAGTAGAAATAGAACATACCAAAAGTTATGGGATACAGCAAAAGCAGATCTGAGAGGGAAATTTATAGCAATAAATGCCTGTATCAGAAAAGTAGATTTAGTGACATACCTTAAGCAACTAGCAAACTAAGAACAATCTAAACCTTAAATAAGTAAAAGAAATGAGTAATCAAAATCAGATCAGAAATAAACCAACTAGAGACTTTAAAAAACACAAAAAATGCTGAGAGAGGCGGATCATGAAGTCAAGAGATCGAGACCATCCTGGCCAACATGGTGAAACCCTGTCTCTACTAAAAATACAAAAATTAGCTGGGCGTGGTGGCACATGCCAGTAGTCCCAGCTACTCGAGAGGCTGAGGCAGGAGAATTGCTTGAACTTGGGAGGCGGAGGTTTCGGTGAGCCGAGATCACGCCACTATACTCCAGCCTGGCCCCTGGCACCTGAGCGAGACTGTCTCAAACACACACACACACACACACACACACACACACACACACACACACAATTAATACCTCAAAGAGCCGGTTTTTTAAAAAGATAAAAATCAGCAAACCTTTAACAAGATTAACTGAGAAAAAAAGAAAACTCACGTAAATAAAATCAGAGATGAAAATGGGACATTGCAACTGATATCACAGAAATACAAAATATTATAGCAAACCACTACAAACACAACTATATGTTAACAAATTAGAAAACCTAGAAGAAATGAATAGACTTCTAGACACATACGACTTACCAAGATTGAATAACAAAGAAATAAAAAACTTTAATAGACCAACAAAAAGCAACAAGATTAAAACAGTAACAATCTCCCATCAAAGAAAAACTCTGCATCTGATATTGTTATTGCCGAATTCTATCAAAACATTTAAAGAAGAACTAATATCAATTCTACCCAAACAATTTCAAAAAATTAAAGAGACTGGAATACTTAAAATCTCACTCTACAAGGTCAACATTACCCTAATATCAAAACTAGCAAGGGACAAAACAAAACAAAACTACAGGCCAATGTCCTTTATGAACAGAGATGTAAAAATCTTCAACAAAATACTAGCAAACTGAATTCAACAACATATTAAAAAGATATTCCCTATGATCAAGTTGAATTAATCACAGGGATACAGGGATGGTTTGACATATGTAAGTGAATATGGTATGATACACCATACTGACATAATCATAGACAAAAATCATATGATCATTTCAAAACAATGTGATTTTTTTTTTTTGAACAGTTGTTAACAAAATTCAACATCTTTTCTTCAGGAAAAATTTCAACAAATTGGGTATAACCAGAAAATACCTCAACATAATACAGGCCATGTATGACAAACCCACAGCTAACATCATACTGAATGAGGAAACATTGAAAGTTTTTACTCTAAGATCTGAAGGAAGCCAAGGATGCCCACTTTCACCACTTTTATTCAACACAATACTGGAAATTCTAGCATAAGCAATATGGCAAGAGAAAGAAATAATAACATCTAAATTGGAAAAGAAGAAATCAAACTTTCCTTGTTTGTAGGCAGTATAATCATACATATATAGAAAACTCTAAAGACTCCACCATAAAAAACTACTAAAATTAATAAACGCATTTGGTAAAGTTACAGAATACAAAATCGACATATAGAAAGCAGTAGTGTTTTTATACATACATACCTAAAATATAGGTATTTATATATCTATATCTATAATATATATGTACATACACATATCCTATTTATATATATTGGTCAACTGGTACAAAATTACAGTTAGAATAGGTTCTAGTGTTCTATTACACAGTTGGGTAACTATAGCCAATAACAACGTAGTGTATATTTTATGATAGCTAGAAGAGAAAGTTTTGAATGTTGTCACCACAAAGAAATGGTAAATGTTTAAAGTGATAGATATGACAATTATCCTGATTTGATTATTAGGCAATGTAAATGTATGTTGAAACATCACACTATATGTCATAAATAGGTATAATTGCTTTGTGCACATTATAAATAAACATAATTAACAAAAAGCACGTTTTAAACACATACTTACAAAGTTAAAAATAATCCTTAAGTACTTTTACTTACAATTGTATCACTTTTTTACATTTCAATCTCGTTTACAGCGCTAATCTTATTTTATCCTCATAAAATCTGACGAGGATCTATAATGTTATTTTGACAATTTAGCATCAATGGAAATCAAGCTCCATTCAGGTCAACTAGTTGACCAGTTCTCATATAAAGTAGTAATTAGCAATATATTTAGAAAATACAGTTTTCTTGACTTCATTTTTTCCATAGAAATGTAGGTAATACTGGTATATTAATTTACTCTCCCTTTTAATCATGCCAGTTTCATGACTTGTTTTTTATTCATGTTTAAATGTTCTAAATTCTCCTTCCTTGCCTCTGTCCTAACACAGAAATATTAGCAGTTGAGAAGGCCTTTCCTGCTTTAATCTAAAGATGAAAATACAATTTTCAGTTTAATGGGCTGAGCTGAACCTGGTGCTAAGTTTTGAGATGAGATTGGAGTCAGGACTAACTGAAAATCAGAATACAGAGGCTAAGTAAAGAAATCAGGACAAATTCAGGGAATGAAATAAACTTTTTTTAAAAGAATGAGGCAGGACATGGCAAAACATATTCAAATCTTAAAACATAATGTAGCTTTTAGGATGAGAGTTACATGAGAGTTACTGAGATTGCTGTAAGTTGAAACCGAAAGCTAACCAAAAAAGCAGGGCTCTGGAATGATTGGGTTCTAGGGAGACTCCTGATATAGTTAGTGGTTTCAATAGTTTCTTTTTTTTTTTTTTTTTTTTTGAGACAGAGTCTCGCTCCATCACCAGGCGCCAGGCTGGAGTGCGGTGGCGCGATCTTGGCTCACTGCAACCTCTGCCTCCTGGGTTCCAGCAATTCTCCTGCCTCAGCTTCCCAAGTAGCTGGGACTATAGGCGAGCGCCACCATACCCAGCTAAGTTTTGTATTTTTAGTAGAGACGGGGTTTCACCATGTTGGCCAGAATGGTCTCGATCTCTTGACCTCCTGATCCGCCCACCTCGGCCTCCCAAAGTGCTGGGATTACAGGCGTGAGCCACCGCGCCCGGCCCCTCAATAGTATCTTAATAGAAAGCCATTATGGGTGAGGCCTAAGAATATATTTGTACTTATTTGCAAAGGAAGTATTTGGGATTATATAAGGCACATTACTACACATGTGAAGTAAAGCATAGTAAAAGCAGCACAGGTATTAGGATGAGACAAATATAAATCTTAATCTTAGTTCTACCAGTCACTATCTATGTGGTCTTGGAAAGCTGAGGTTCAAATTTTCAACTAATAAAATGATGAAGAGTTGTAATAACATTTAAATAAGTCATGCAGGTGCTTATTAAAAACATGCTGGGTACTCTCCTCTTGCTTCCTGTAGATCCAATCTTGTGCTCTCTACCTTGCATGTTATCAACACTATTACCTAGTCTCCTCTCCTGGCTTCAGGTTGGGTTCGAATGAAGGAAGGAATCAGCAGGAAAAGAGAGAGTGGGAGAATTCAGTCTGCATAATTATTTTCCCATATCTCTTCCTACTGGGTTGGCAAGGACTATCTTTATGCACAAAAGGAGAATCTTGGTGTCCCATCAGGTGTTCTCTATTAAACCACAGTTTTAAATTTTTCTAGGTTCCAGTGAACCCTCTCTCCCTTAACCCCTTTAGGTCAAGGGTGGTAGTGACTTTCCTGCTATGGTTTTTCACCGTTACTTGTTGGTTTTCCTTAAACCACTGCACAGCTTTGCAAATAGTCCCTTTATTAAACTCTCTTCAAGTGTCCCTTTTCCATGTGCCATCTGTTCTCCAACTGGGACACTGATAGAGTTGTTATTATCATGCTGATTATTATAATTATTGAAGAGTGGTCTCACCAAAAACCCTGCCAAGTGTTGATATGAAGGAGATTCATAGTAACTGCCTTGAGATTGTTAGAGCTATCAGGTGGCACATGAATATATAAAACAGTCCATCTTGTGAGGCTGGAGGATAATTATCTAAAGCATTGGATGTCAAAAAGGGACTCAAAAGTGGTCATATCTGTTGAGAAATATCCTAATTTATTATTATTTATATTTAAGAGGCTATTGTTGAAAAGTGCACAAATGACCTTTATGTATTGACTTCTGTAAATAACTGCAAATGTAAAACTAAGGCAAAAAGAATTTTATCTTTTGCATTTTTGAGAATTCATGAAAATATATTATTCTGTCTTCCTGGAATTGGCCAGTATGTGGCTTGCTGAGAGAGAAGCCCTAGTGTAGGAGGCAGCTATGAGCCAGCATATCCATCCTGACCTCACCACTGCTTGTTTCTCCAGTGACTGATTTACCACAGGGACTGGCTTCACACTAGCCCAACAGGAACAGTAAGGAAAGTCCATTCATGCATGACAAAAATGGAAGATACTGAGTGTTGAATAAAACATTTTGGCAAAAGACAGGAAATATAATTAAACCAAAATATATTTTTAATTTACAGTGCTATAGACCATATCAATTAAATAATTTAAGTAGTCTGACTTAAAAAATTACACACGGATGTTTTTCAGTGATTTTTTTCTCTGAAGCAGTTTAATATATTTCAGAGAAAATAAACAGATTCACTTTTACAAAGCCAGAGCGACATAAATTAGGATGAGGTATTCTCCTTCTAGTAAATGTCAAGAAGATGAACATTCATTTTCCTGGTGTTTCCTATCAGTGAGATTTCCAGTAACGCATAGTTTCAGGCAATTCTCTTCTTCTACCTCGATTGAACCCAGGCATTGGGACTGATTGCTACTCCTTTAGTATAGCTACAACTAATAGCTTGCAGATTGTTTTATAATCAAGCCTTGCTTAAAAAGCCTATTAAAGTTTGCCACAGGAATCAGAATGCCAAGGTACCAGGGACAAATTTTCTCCAAGCCAAGTATAAAAACACTTCCTAATAAGACAGTGTAGTTGTTTGTTTTTGAAGCTACTAAGATTAACAAAAAATTAAAATAAAACAACTTGCAAATGCTTCAAGAGATAAGTAAAATTTTGGAAGTTCTCTAGAAGAAAATGATGTTTTATGTTCTGTTGATGACATAATGGTGACAGAAAATCCTGAAGCTGTATTGCTTTTCACTTGTAATGTTTGTCTGAGGTTTGTCATCAATGTATATAGACTACAAGATAGCCATCTAATAACCTTGAATTTCCTTCAAACATGATCATTTTTAGATCATTTGAACTTTAGTTTCTCAAGCACCTTATGAATTCAAACATCAAAGATGAAGACGATAAAATGAACCCAATTTTATGGCACTTACTTACATAAAAGAGTCAACATTTGTTTTGTCTGATGATGCTTTAAAATAATTATCTGTATGTTTTTCCTATGTTTTGTATAACCTTCACTAACATAATTAACTTTAAGATGTCTAAAAATTCATTTCTTTTGCCAAGACCTCAGTTAATATATTTTAAATATTCCAAGTAAAAGTAATTATCTAAATTAAGCCTCTGATGTGTGTGTGTGTGTGTGTGTGTGAAAAATGAAGAGCAAAAGCTATCAAACTGACTCCTTAGGAATAAATTCAGCAGGAAGAATTAGTTAAGAATTTGAAATATAATTTTGAAGAGATTCTACTAATCAAAACCAATTTGGTTGTTTTTGTTTAGGTTGATAATGTCCTGATCTGGTTTAATTAATATAAGACCAATTATAACTCACTCCTTCTGACCAATAGAAAATCTTGGCAAATTTTGTTTTGCTCTGAAAGAGACTAAAACAAACATCGTAGGTTTAATTCAGTAGGTTTTAAAATTGTATGTAGTATAACCAAATATTTCTAAATGTATGTATATAAATATATAAGTATATTTCATTGGATTTTGATATATCGGAGAGTATTTAAAAATGTAGTGTGAATACAGCTAAAATGTTAAATGAAGAAATAATGACATCAAAAGAGGACTAAGATCAAAATGTTGAACTCTATTGTTCCTGGTTTAACATCTTACATCCAAATATTCTTCTAAATGTATCTAGTGTTTTGACTAGTGCATTAAAAAGCTAGTTTGCATATTCAAGAGATATAAGAATGAAAATTTCTTTACTTCAATAAGTTTCCTACCTATTTGTGTAAATGCAAATTAATAATTGATGCAAAGAGAAAATTTTTAAAAATAAAAATTCAACTCAAATTCAAACTAAGTGATCAAACTCAAACTAAGAATCAATGGAGAAAAAAGGATAGAAAAAAAGCATGCTTTCAGAATACATGGACAGGTGTATGAGGTAGGGAGAGAATGTAGAAGAATAAATTATTCTTTAACTTCCAAAGTGGTGGGGAGATGGTTGCAAAACAAACTGCACTGTCAAACTAAGATACAGCATTATTTCTGTGGCTATGCAAAATTATAACTTGTTCATTAAGTTACATAAAAAATAAAAAGAAAATTATAGGCACTTTACAACTGGTTGTTTCTCTTTAAGCACATATTTTCTGCCTACTTGGGTTTTGGCTTGTCCACTGGATTTTATTTATTCATTTTGCTATGAACAGACTTTTGTATCTCATAATACATCCATTTTTGCATCATTTTTTAGTCATTTGCCATAGTGGCCATGGTTGGTTGCAGATTTTGTTTGATTATATTTGCTTGCTCTTTGATAACTTGGTCTCTGTGATTATTTGAAATCAATAAGAAAACAAAAGTCTAAAAGTGTAGCGGGTGGTTTTGCTATTACTGAGTTTTTTTTTTTAGTACCTAGTCATACCTCAGTGCCATTTTTCTGGGTAGGGAAATTGGGACAGAAGGGAAGAAAAGTGGAAAAAACATAATATGAGCAATAAATACTTATAAAATATCTTTACATATAAAAATTTATTTCATTAGTAACAAAATTGCATTATTAATAATGTTATTATTTCAGTTCAAAATTAATATATCAGATGTATTCGTGGGTGAGAATATACAGTGAAAAGTTAGAAATAGACTTTGAATAAATGTTTTGAATAGCCCTTATGATGGTCACAGAGGAGTGTGTTAAAAGACATTAGACAAAAATCCTTCCTTATTATTTTCTGAACCTTTTTATATTTTATTTGAGGGGCCTTGAGTTTTTGAGGACTAATAATTCTCCTTGTCATGCATTAGCATTTGAATTTTGACAAACCATAAGTCTGTTCTGAAAAGCATAAAAATAGATAAGCTTATCAGGATATTCACATTCACATCCTTTTAAAATAAGGTTTTATGAAGTATTTTGCAGTAGTTATAGATGGACTATCTTAGTCCTTCTTGAAATGATTTTTATCCTTTAAATAATACAAAGCTAATTAATGTGTTATATATTTATATACTCGTTCTACTTTATAGGACCTTTGGATTATTTAAAGAAAAACATATAGACAAATAATTTTAAAAAATTTAGAATAACTGGCCAGGTACAGTGGCTCATGCCTGCAATACCAGCATTTTGGGAGGCCGAGGTGGGTGGATCATGAGGTCAATACATAGAGACCATCCTGGCCAACATGGGGAAATCCTGTCACTACTTAAAATACAAAAATTAGCTGGGTGTGGTGGCCCACGCCTGTAATCCCAGCTACTCAGGAGGCTGAGGCAGGAGAATTGCTTGAACCCGTGAGGCAGAGGATGCAGTGAGCCAAGATAGTGCCACTGCGCTCCAGTCTGGCAACAGAGCAAGATTCCGTCTCAAAAAAAAATTTCTGAATAACTGTATTATTTATTGTCAATTGTAGCTGAAAGGTTAAATGTGCTGATTGATTAGTTGCGTGTAACAAGACGAGAAAGCCCTCTCTTACCATTCCTATTTAACATAGTATTGGAAGTCCTGGCTGGAACAATCAGGCAAGAGAAAGAAATAAAAGACATTCAGATAAGAAGAGAGGAAGTCAAATTATCCCAGTTTACAAGTAACATAATTCTATATCTAGAAAACCCCATTGTCTCAGCCCAAATACTCCAAAAGCTGATAAACAACTTCAGCAGTTTTAAGATAGAAAATTAATATGAAAAATCAGTAGCACTTCAGTACACCAAAAACATACAAGCTGAGAGCCAAATCAGAAACATAATTCCATTCACAATTGCCACAATTCCAAACACAATTCCATTCACAATTTTACAGTGTTGGTGGGAATGTAAATTAGTTCAACCATTGTGGAAGACAGTGTGACAATTCCTCAAGGATCAAGAGCCAAAAATACCATTTGACCCAGCAATCCCGTTACTGGGTATATACCTAAAGGAATATAAATCATCCTAATATAAACACCCATACACAAGTATGTTTATCGCAGCACTATTGATAACAGCAAAGACATGGAATCAACCCAAATGCTCATTAGTGATAGACTGGATAAGAAAATGTGGTACATATGCACCATGGAATATTACACAGCCACAAAAAGGAATGAGATTGTGTCCCTTGCAGGGACATGAAGGGAGCTGAAAGTCATCATTTTCAGCAAACTAACACAGGAACAGAAAACCATACACTACATGTTTTCACTCATTAGTAGGAGCTGAGCAGTGAGAACAGGGAGAGGAACAACACACACCTGGGCCTGTTAGGAGATGAGGGCAAGGGGAGGGAACCTAGAGGATGGGTCAATAGTTGAAGCAAACCACCATGGCACATGTATACCTGTGCAACAAACCTGCATGCTCAGCACATGTATCCTAGAACTTAAAGTAATATTAAAAACAAACAAACAAAACAACAGGGAGGGACTTCAACACTCCATTGACAGCACTAGACAGATCATTAAGGCAGAAAGCCAACATGGAAACACTGGATGTAAACTGGACTGTAGAAAAAATAGACCTAACAGACATTTACTGAACATTCTACCTGAAAACCTCAGAATATTCATGATTTTTATCACCAAATGGAACATTTTTCAAGATAAACCATGTGGTAGACCAATGGAATAGAACAGAGACTTCAGAAATAAGATCTCTGTAAACAAGTCTCAACAAACTACAAAAAATGAAAATCATATTAAGTACCTTTTCAGATCACAGTGGAATAAAACTACAAATCCATTCTAAAAGGAACTCTTAAGACTCAATGCAAATATATGAAAATTAACCTGTTCCTGAATGATCTTTGGGTGAATAATGAAATCAAGATAAAAATAACTTTTTAAAATGAATAAGACTAACACAAGCTATCAAAATTTCTGGGATACAGCAAAAGTATTACTAAGAGGGAAGTTAATAGCACTAAATGTCTACATCAAAAAGACAGAAAGATCATAAGTTGATGATCTAACATCACACCTCAAGGAATTAGAGAAGCAAGAACAAACCAAATCCAAAGCTAGCAGAAGAAAAGAAAAATTCAGAGCAGAACTAAATTGAAACAAACAAACAAAAACTCAATAAAATGATAAATGAAATAAAAAGTTGATTATTTAACAAGATAAACACAATTCATAGACCACTGGCTAGATTAACCTAGAAGAAGAAAAAAGGAGACTCAAATAAGCTCTATCAAAAGTGAAAATAGGTACATTACTAATGATAACACAAAAATACAAAAGCTCATCCAAAACCAAATATGACCACTTCAATGAACACAAACTAGAAAATCACGATATGAATAAAATCCTGGAGGCATGCAACCCTCCAAGTTTTAATCATGAAGAAATGGAAATCCTGAGCAGAACGTTAATGAGTAGTGAGATTGAATTGGAATAAAAAAATCTTCCAACAACAACAACAAAGCCCAGGACCAGATGGATTCACAGTTAATTCTACCAGATAAGTAAAGAAGACCTGATATCAATCCTACTAAAACTATTCCAAAAATCAAGAAGGATGAAATTCTCTTCTGACTCATTCTCTAAAGCCAATATTACCCTGATACCAAAGCCAGAAAAGGATACAACAACAGAAAATAAAACTACAGACCAATAACTCTGATGAACATAGATGCAAATATCCTCAATAAAACACAAGCAAACCAAATCTAACAGCACATCAAAATGATAATTCACCACAAGGTGAATGTGAAGGGTACAAGGATACAGGGATGATTCAACATGTCCAAGTCAATAAATGTGATTCACCATGTAAGCAGAATTAAAAACAAAACCTATATAATTATTTCAATAGATGCAGGAAAAGTATTCAATAAAATACAACATCTCTTCATGAATTAAAAAAACTGAGAAAAACCTAGGCATAGTAGGAACATACTTGAAAATAATAAAAGATATATATCACAAATACACAGTCAACATTGTATTGAATGGGGAAAAGTTGAAAACATCCCTCCTCAGAGCTAGAAAAAGCCAAGGATGCTCACTTTTACCATTACTATTAACAAGTAATGGAACTTCTAATCAAAACAATAAGACAAGCATAAGGAAGAAAGGACCTCCAAATTGGAAAATGGGAAGTCAAACTCTGTTTGCTGATAATATAATCTTACACCTAGAAAACCCTAAAGACTTCTCCAAAAGACTCCTAGATTGAATAAATAAATTCAGCAAAATTGCAGGTTACAAAATCAGTAGTACTGCTATGCATGAATAACTATCAAATAAGAATCAAATGAAGAAATCAATCCAATTTATAATAACTACAATAAAAATAAGATACCTATGAATATACTTAACCAAGGAGGTGAAACATTTCTATAAGGGGAACTACAAAATGCTGGTGAAAGAAATCATAGGTGACATAAACAAATGGAAAAACATTCCATACTCATGGAATGGAATAATTTATTTTGCTAAATTGACCATGCTGCCCAAAGCAATCTATTTATTTAATGCAATTTCTATCAAAATACCAATGTCATTTTTCACATAATTAGAAAATTTTCCCAAAATTCATATGGAACTAGATAAGAGCCTGAATAGTCAAAGTAATCCTAAGGAAAAAGAACAAAACTGGAGGCATCATGTTGCTCAACTTCAAATTATAGTACAAGGCTGTAGTAGACACATAAACTGATGAAACAGAATAGAGAACCCAGAAATAAAGCCAAATACCTGCAACTGGCTGATCTTTGACAAACCAGATAAAAACATACACTGGGGAAAGAATACCCTATTCAATAAATCCCAGGAAAATTAGATAGCTACCTGCAGAAGAATGAAACTGGATGCCTATCTCTCAAATATAAAAAATTTAACTCAAGACTGACGAAAGACTTAAATGTAGAACCTGAAACCATACAATTTCTTGGAAAAACAAAAAACAAAAAAACAACTAGGAAAAACTCTTCCAGACATCAGTCTAGGCAAAGAATTTACAACTAAGACCTCAAAAGCAAATGAAACCAAAACAAAAACAGACAAGTGAGCTGTCATTAAACTAAAAAGCTTCTGTACACCAAAAGAAAAAAAATCACAGAGTAAATAGACAACCAACAGAATGGGAGAAAATATTTGCAAACTATGCATTCAACAAAGAGCTAATATCGAAAATCTACAAATAACTAAAACAAATCAGCAACAAAATCCAAATAATCCTGTTAAAAAGTGGTCAAACAACATAAATAGACATTTTTCAAAAGAAGATATACAAATGGCCAACGAAAATGAAAAAATGCTCATTACTAATCGTCAGGGAAATGCAAGTTAAAACCACAATTATTTACCACCTGACCCCAGACAGAATAGCTATGCATGAACTGTCAAAAAATAATAAATGTTGGCATGGATGCCATAAAAAGGGAATGCTTACACACTGTTGGTAGAAATGTAAATTAGTACAATCTCTATGGAAAATAGCATGGAGATTTTTTCAAAGAACTAAAAGTACGTCTACTATTTGATCCAACAGTCCCATTACTGGATGTATACCCAAAAGAACTTGTCATATCAAAAGACAACTGCATTTGTATTTTTATCACAGCACAATTCACAATTATGAAGCTATGGAATGAGCCACGTTGTATATGTGTATATGCCATAGAATACTACTCAGCTACTAAAAAGAACAAAGTAATGTTTCTTGCAGAAACTTGAATGTGACTCTGAAGGCCATTATCCTAAGCAAAGTGTCTCAGGAATGGAAAACCAATGCTGTTTTCTCACTTACTAGAGGAAGCTACACTATGAGTATACAGGAGCATACAGAGTGGTATAATGGACAAGGGAAACTCAGAAGTGGGAAGGATGCAGTGGAGAGGGATGAAAAACTACTTACTGGATAGAATGTACACCATTCAAATGACAGGTACACTAAAAGCCCAGAATGTACCACTATATAATCCATGTAATAAAAAATTACTTGTACCCCTAAATCTATTGAGATAAAACTGGTTTCACAACATTAATGTAAAGGTAGAGACCGAACTTCTATGTCTAAATTAAGGCTTTTATGATTAATTTTACTGCAGACTTGTCATATGGAGCCCTCTTTTTCAATGAATCTGTATAGATCTTAGAAACAATTATTTTAAAACTTAAATAATAATGAAAATAATTTAACAACAATATGTTCATAAAAAATAGAAAATCCTATATGAATTGAAAGGCGTTTTAAGCTAAATGGTACCTTACCCAAATAAAAATGCTTTTAATTTTTTTGTTTTGAATGAAGTTTTCTATTGTTTTTAATTTATGTGAAGTGTATTTTTGCCATTCAATAAAATCAAATTTTTTACTTAAAAATATTTTCATGAATACTCATTACCCTGCTAAGCTTTGTTGACATAGCATTTTATTATGAGAAAATAGGCCATATTAATACTTCTTAATAGCAGTCATCTCCTTTGCAGTGGTAGTCATTAAACTTGCAAAACTGTATACCATAAACATCACTAACTGGTAAAGATGGCATCTTGAAACTCATAATGTTTAAATCAATGATAGTAACATAAATGTTTTAAGATAAAAAAATCTAATTCGAACTGTAGCTACTTTAGGATTCACAATGGAAAATAAATGTACAGTTCAACCTGTAAATATAATATGGTGAACATTTAAAAAATATGCCTAGTCTCCAAATTAAAAGTGTACTTATTTTCAGAATCAGGCAGCAGATGAGAGAATATTACCCATTGCTTTCTTCATTTGTTATTAATAAGCATTCTGCTCTTTATAATTTAAATGGACCTAATAAGAGCACAATGAAATATTTTTTATTTCATTTTGATGTAAAAGTAAAACCATCTCATTAAGGAAATCATGTTATAATGACTAAAGGACAACTGGTCTTACATAACTTTATTGGGAACAAAGGCTATCTTTAATAGACACAGTGTAAGAACACTACTAAATTTATAGATTTTCTGTTATGCATTTTCAATTAAAGCCAATTTGCCACCAAAAAAAGACATTCTTAAGTCATTTGCTAATTATGAGTATCAAAAGTTCTTGGATTAAGAATCAGAGAGAGAAATAAAAATGACCATGATTATGTGAGCACCACTATATAATAACATACAAAAAAGGGATCTAAGGAATGTTCTTTTTTGAATTACATTGTTATTTAATAGTGAAGTCTTTAATTTCCCAGCATTTCTGGGAATTTTCCAGGTATCATTTTGTTATTGATTTCTAATTTAATTCCATTGTGTTCTGAGAACAGACATTGTATGATTTCTATTCTTTTAAATTTGTTAAGATGTGTTTTATGATCCAGAATGTGTTCTATCTTGGTGAAGATTCTATCTGCTTTTGAAAGAATGTGTACTCTACTATAGTTGGATGAAGTAGTCTATAGATGCAAAATTTTTAAAAGAGGATAATTTTCCACCCAGGAGTATCTTGTTAAAATTTTCCTGTCAGTGAGTAGAGAACATCAATCTAATTTACTTTTATATATGTAATTTTTCTCATCTTTATGCAAATACTTTCTCAACTCATATTCAGCTTATCCATAATTCCCATGTGTTTCCAATTATCTCACATTTCAAACCACCTACTTTTCCATTACCATGACCCCTGTTGACCCACATACAGTCTAAAACTATTTTTATCTTTAACTTCTTACCATCAAACTTTATACTTTGACCCCCCATCTCTGCTAATGAATTGCCATGTTCTTAGTTATGCACAAAAACTGAGTCATGTTTCTTTCTTTTATATACCCTATAAATAATCCATTGCCACAATTTAATTCTTCCATAGAGTTTGCTATCACTTTTGTTTGTTTCTTCACATTTTTATTGTGAACAACATAGTTACTACTGCATTATTGAGCAATTATAGTAGTTTTCCAATGGGCCGTTTACTTCTAGTTTTCTGATGCCTAGCAGAGTTCCTGTATTTCACTCTTTATAATACTAGCAGATAAATAATGACAGCACCAAATTACTGCTTCAGGCACAATGTCTTAGTTGCCTGGTCCTTCAACCTACAGAATTCAATATTAAGCACTTTTAATGGATTCAGGACTCTATATACGTTTCTTATTTCTTATGCTTTCAACAGAAGCCAATAATTCTACTCAATTTCTTCCAAATCATGTTATGCTATCTTATGTCCACACCTGTAAGTTTGTCCTTTTTCTTTCCTCTTCAAATATTTCATATTATTTAAACTCTCCGTGAATTTTTCCATGTCCATCACAGATCATACTGGCCACTTTAATTTTCTGAAATAACATTTTTAACTGTAGTGCCCAATTATTTTTGTACCTCAGTTGGCCAAGGTTGAAAAGATTTGAGTTCATATTTGCATGTTATGTCTCCATCACAACTACTAGCTTAAGACAGAAAGAGTATTTTAGTTTTTACTGCATTCCTTAAAGAATCTAGTAGCATATTTTAGATATTGCAGACATCCTATTATTATTTTGACTTTCTGTTTCTACTTCTGAGGCTATTGTAATTAATAATTATAATTATTCTGATAGAGGAACTTGATATTATGAGAAGCTCTAATTACTGTTAAGCATTGAGTTAAGTATTTACATACTATTAGATGATATAAAGTTAGAGACGCGTGGACACCTGAATCCTGTTCCACAAATCACAGCTCTCTTTCTATAGGATACTCAGTGTTGGAATAAAAATACTAAATATTAATAGCTACAAAAGTGTGTCGTATGGAGTAATACTATAAAAGGCTAAATTGGAGCATTTCTATTAGTCTTTGGCATAAATGAAGCATTATCCTTCCTTTCCTTGTCCTAAATTTTATTACTTGCATTGGCATGTTTAGGCATTTCTGTGAAGAAAAAGATAGAATGGAACATGCTTCAGAAAAAGCTCTGTGTCCATTATCCATTCTATCTACATTGAGTCAATAATAGAGGGAGAGAGAGACAGAGACAGAGAGAGCCAACAGGACTCCAAGGGTTCCTAACTCAAAACATGTATCTTATTATGTTACGATAGAAAAAAATTCCAAATAAAATAATACCAAATAGGGATGCATTCACTAGGAATCACAGAACAATAAACGTTCTTGAGTTGGACTGTTTACATTAACAACCAATCCCTGAGTGGGGTTAGAGGAAGTGGGGGAAGTGGGAAAGAGGAGAAAAAAGAATAACTAAAGTTAAGCAGAGAACAGTGGATTCTGTCCTTCCTAATACATATTACATCCACGGCATCTTGTTTTGTTTACTCATAAGTTCAGTGAAAATCATGTATCATGGGATAAATTGTGTAAATGATATTTTGTGTTCTAAATTCTAAAATGTACATTTCATTTCAGGTTTTTGTATTTCTAGGCTAAGGCATGTCTTACAATTTGTGTGCGTATTTCGTGTGGGTACAGTTATATATATTTTTAAGTATGTGACTTTTAAACCTGTGATATACCAAAAACAATCAAAATCTTAAAATTAAGGAAATGTAATATCATATTTATTGATGTTATATATGTGGTACACTTCTCAAGATCATGAAGGAACAGAAGCTTAATCTGAATCAATATGTAATCTTCTGGAATCTTTGTGTGTGCTAACCATTAAGCATTATTTTCACTATTGGATTTCCATTTTCTTATAGTTAAAACTATAGTAAGTCTTAGTGTAAAAATTATAGCTATAACACATACTCAGCTGTAAATTATAAGAATGGTTTTTGTTCATAATTTGTTTCAGATGAAAATAATAGGAAGTATTTTGTCTATTATAAGAACATTAGCATCCTGAACATTTTTTTTTCTGCTACAGTTGTGGAACACTGCTACTATGACTATTAGAATTACTAAATTTTATCTTTAGCATATGAGTAGCTTATCAGAGAAATGGAGTAGAAATTAGTTTCAAGGAGCCAGACCATCAAGGTTGAGTGTGTGGGCCATGTGAATTTCCTTAGAGATTCCTATAAGTGAGAATACGGGTTAAAAATTAATTAAATGAAAATTCGATTTTCTCAATTTATGCAAAATCAGAGGGCACAAAGTGGCTGTAATTTGGAAAGCTAATGTAAACACTCAAGTTTATAAAACTTTGACATACCAGCTACTACTATAAAATGGATAATAAATTTTAAAGGGATTTTAAAAGGTGGTTCATTAAAATAAAAACATAATAACGGTAGCTGAAATTAAAACAGATATTTTAAAATATTACAAAACTTCATAGTCAGCAAATAAGGAGTGGCCATTAACAACAAATGAGTTCTCAGATATAACAAATAAAAATACAGTGTGTGTGTTAAATATGAATTTCATATTAGACATACTTGTACAAAAAAATTATTGCTTAGCTAGATGTCCTGTATTTTTTTTCTGGCAACTCTATATTAACGCTTTTCTCATTAGGACACAGAAACAACAGATACATGACTTCCTCTAAAAGTGCAAATTGTGTTAAAAACAAATACACCAGCCAGCCAAATTTCTTAGCAACTGAGATAAATTACCTTGCATATTTACCTTGCATATTTAATTGCATATTCTGCTTAACAATCCAAATGGCAGAGAAAATTAAATAACTCTAAATCTGTAAAAGGGTCCATTGCTTTAAGTCACTTATTTCAAAGTACAAAATTATTTGAAGTCTCTTTAATAAAAAAAAGTATACATTGTATTTCTTACATATATGGGTTGTTTGTATAAAAATAATGCTTTAAATTATTTATAGCTGAATAAAACTGACAGCCTCGCCAGAGTGTCATATATATCCCAAAGCTTCTCTTTTGCCCTGGCCCACTGGAAGGACATCAACACCCAGTTACTAAATTGCTGGTACAATGAAGTTAGCATAAGGCTGTAATTTGGCCTAGAATAGCTTCACTGTTTACTTACTTTTTCAACAGTCTGGGAGCAAATTTTTCTGATTTTGTATTCTCTACTTTTTACACCTTTAGTCTTATTCATACTCCTAAATATTTACCTTATCAATTACCTCTTTAATGTTTCCAGCTCCTTATCATTTCTTGCCTAGGTATCTACAAAAACACCTTAATTGCTGTTCTGCGTTCAGCCTTTCCTTGCACCAATCTAACCTCCATACTGCACCAGAATTATTTTTCTGAACAGAATATGCATTACTGCTTTATTGTATTATTTCCCTGCTTAAAATACTTGAATAATTCTCTTTTGTTTTCAAATCCGTATGCCTTAGTTGAATAATCAAGTTGTACCATGATCAAAGCCTAGTTCTTTCAACATTTTTTCCATATATTCCTTTAGATTACACCTACTTGTCTCTCAACCTATGTTGTTTTTGCGTGAATCCTTTCCTCGATCCCAACAGAATGACAAGTTTCATCTCCTATGCCCCTGTTGGACCTTGCATGTAACTTTTCTTGGGAGGTCTTTTCGTTTAATCTACATTGCAATTATCACTAAATATTCAGTCACTCCTATTAATTCCAAAGGCCCTCAGAGAAGAATTTGTCTTTTAATTCAATAATAATATTTAGTACACTGCCTGGAACATTGTAATCACTCAGTAAATGCTTGTGGAATGAATATGTTAGTGAACAACCTGTGTTTTCTAGTTTCATATTTAACAGTAAACATTCAACATATCTGATTGCTTCTGAACCATAACATGAGGGATGGAGCCAAGGGTGGTCAGTAGAGTTGTTTTTGCTGTAGTATTCTCAGCCACATATAAATTTGCTGGTCTTATTTTTGTAACACATTGAATTTTTCTGAAATATATAATTAATTGAGAAATATATTTATTGCACATTTGCTACCCTCATGGCAGTTCCAAAAGTATAATGGAAAGACATGAATGACGTATCACTGCTCAGGTAGTATAATGATCAGGGACAAGGATCATTTATCATGCCTCAACTAGGCCTTAAATTATGATAAAAATGCACTGAGGCTCACTTTTGCTGATTTCATTAAAATGTAGTCCTATCTTCCTTGGCAGGCATTTCAGTTCAGACTCCCCACTGGCAACTTAATAATGTTAAAGGACAACAAAATGAGTCATGAATGATGAAAATATAGTTACAAATAATAGAATACTTGGAGTTGAAATATGTTCATTATTTTGTTTATTTTTAAGTGAGCAAAAGCAGTTGTAAACATTATTTGTTTCAGCTGATAAATGTTTGTCATGCATTTATATTTCTCAAATATTCACTGTGCAACAGAGTGTGAACTAAATAGCTTATGTCACAGAATGCTTGTAGCCATAAAACAGACTATGTCAAGACCACATGGCTAAAGATAGTATGGCATCCTGTTCTTAATTATCCAGCAGGTTTGAACAGAAAAAGGAATTCATATCTTTGTCTCATTCAAATTTTCCATATTGATCAGGTCAAATTACGTGACATATATTGTAGATATGAGATATACTATAACAAAGATTCCATCTCAGACAATATGATTCCATCTCTGACAAGCTAGCGCAATTAGCTGAGTACTGATAAGGATATGTGCTATTAATGATTTGTGAACTGGGTCCCATAAGAAGTAAATTTTCCCTTTTTTGGAGAGCAATTTTAGGTTTACAATAAAATTAAAAGGAAGGTACAGAGATTTTCTGTGTATCCCCTACCCCCATAAATGCATACCCTCCTTCCTCATAAGCAATCCTCCACAGAGTCGTATTTTTGTCACAGTGAATGGAATCATATGTGGACATATTACAGTTACCCAGGTCCATAGTTTACATTAGAGTTCATTCTAGTGTTGTACATTCTATAGGTTTAGACAAATGCATAATGACATACATCCATTCGTATAGTATCATACAGACAATTTTTACTACCCCAAAACTCTTCTATTTTCTACCTATTCACCCTTTCTCCTCCCTAATTCCTGGTGAGGATTGATCTTTTTGCTATCTTCATAGTTTGCCTTTTATAAAATGCCATATAGTTGGAATCATATATAATATAGCCTTTTCAGACTGGTTTCTTTCACCTAGTAATATGCATTCAGGATTCCTTTTAGTCTTTTCATGGCTTCATGGTCCACTTCTTTTGTGCTGAATAATATTCTATCATCCAGATACATTACAAGATTTTTATCCATTGGCCTACTGAAGAATATTGTGGTTGCTTCCAACTTTTGGCAATTACGAATAAAACTGCTATAAACATCTGTGTGTAGATTTTTGTGTGGACATAAATAATTAGCTCCTTTGGGTAAATATCAAGAAGTTGATTACTGGATTGTATGATAAGAGTATATTTAGTTTTGTGTATAAACCACCAAATTGTCTTCCAAAGTGTCTGTACCATTTTGCATTCCTGAAAGAAATGATTGAGAATTCCTGCTACTGCACATCATTGTCAGCATTTGGTATTGTCAGTGTTCCAGATTTTGGTCATCCTAATAAATGTGCAGTGGTATCTCTGCAGTTTTAATTTGCATTTCCCAGATGACATATAATGAGGAATAGATTTTCATATACTTATTTTTCATCTGTAATCTTCCTTGATGAGGAACCTGTTAAGGTTTTTGTTTATTTTAAAATTAGATTATTTGTTTACTTATTGTTGAGTTTTAAGAGTGCTTCACATATTTTGGGATCAGATGGGTCTTTTTCAAATATTTTATTCCATACTGTAGATTGTCTTTTCATTCTGTCATCACTGTTTCCACAGAGAAGTAATTTTTAATTTTATTAAAGCCTAACATCAATTTTTTCTTTCATGCATTATGTTTTTTGGTATTATATCTAAAAGGGCATCACCATACCCAAGATTTTCTCTTATGTTGTCTTTTAAGAGTTGTATACTTTCATGTTTTACATGTAGGTCTATGATATGTTTTGAGTTAACTTTTGTGAAGAGTCTAAGGTCTGTGGTGTCTAGATTCCTTCTTTTGCCTTATTTAACATGCAAATATTTAGTTGTTCCAGCAGCATTTGTTCAACAGATCACATTTGTTTCATTGTATTGCCTTTGCTCCTTTGTCAAAGATCAGTTGAATAGATTTATGTGAGTCTATTTCTAGGTTCTTCATTGTGTTCCTTTGATTTATTTGTCTCTTCTTTTGCCAGTATTATGCTCTCTTAATTTCTGTAGCTTTAGAGTAAGTCTTGAATTGGGTAGTGTGAGTCCTCTAACTTTGTTCTTCTCCTTCAATATTTTGTTTGATATTCTGAGTCTCTTACCTCTCCATATAAACTTTAGAGTTAGGCTGTGAATATCCAAAAATGCCTTACTAGGGTTTCAGTTGTGATTGTATTGAATTTATCTATCAAGTTGGAAGGAACTGCCATCTTGATGATATTGAGTCTTTCTATCCATGAACATGGAAAATCTCTCCATTTATTTAGTTTTTTTTTGTTTATGTATCAAAATTTTATCATTCCTTATATAAACTTTTTGTTACACTTAAGAATTTTATTTTGCATATGTGCTAATGTAAGTGGTATTGTGTTTTAGTTTCAAAATGTACTTGTTTATTGCTGGGGAGGAAAGTGACTTTTGCATATTAACCTTGTGTCCTGCAATTTGCTATAATTTCTTATTAGTTTCATGAGTTTTTGTCAATTCTTTTAGAATTCTACATAGACAATCATGTCATCTGTAAGCAAAGTTTTATATTTTCCTCTCAATCTGTGTATTTGCTATTTTCTTTTCTTGTCATATTGCATTAGTACTTCCAGAATGATGCTAAAAAGGAGTGATATCAGGGGGACAACCTATCCTTGCTCCTAATCTTACTTGGAATGAATGCTTCATGTTTCTCACCATTATGTATAAAGTTAGCACTAGGAATTTTGTACATATTCTTTACCATGCTGAGTTCATTTATATTCCTAGTTTACTAAGAGTTTTTAATCAAGAGTAAGTGTTGGGATTTGTTAGATGTATTTTTTGTATTTACTGATACAATCATGTGATTTTTTTTTTAACCTATTGACATGATGGATTACATTAATTGGCTTTTGAATGTTAAACCAGCTTTTAGAGCTGGGATAAATCCTATGTTTTTCTTTGTTTATATAAGAAAAATATTTTAAAATAACATAATTTGTTCATGACAACATTTTACTACAGTCTTTTAATGAATGTAAAGAATTAGAAAATGAAAAAAAGTATTTTCAGTGCTTTTGAGCCTTTAATTTTGAGACTTTTGAGCCTAAAAGATTATGAATTCTAAGGAATAATGCAAATCGCACAAATAAACACAATTTGGCATTAATTTGCACTTTGTGCCACAGAAGTAAATATGCTCCACTTGCCTGTTTTAATAGGTAAGTAGGCTCTGAAGAATTAAATACTCTAAATGAAATGGAATAAATACAATTATGATTGATGCTAGAAGAAGGATGTGTGTAAATTGGCTTTGTGTTAAATTAATTTATGGAAATTAATGAAAGAATATAATAGAGTAGTTGTTTTTTAAGGACATTTTAAAAAATGCAAAATTACATGTACTTATTAATTTGCAGAAGAGGTAATTATTTCTTTGAGTTGTATATTGAAAATTGTAACTCTTATACCACTTTATAAAAAGGCTGAAATAGAGAAATAGGTTCACCTGCAATCCCAATTATAAGGGTGTCATTCCCATAGCAACTCTCACTATATCTTAGGCATTGTCACATTTTTGATAATATGATGTTATTCCCTAAATAAATATTTAATGGTTATTAAGGCTGGTTAATAATTCTAAAAAGTCACTGAAATTGTCTACCTTCCAGCCTTGACTCATGCTATCTTTCACTAGAATGTCCTGGGGAGATCTTAGTTAGCAAATTAGTTCTGGGCTCAAGGGCTAGATAACAAATATCTTTCCTTGTGAATTATTCTAAAGCCTCAGATAGACAACATTGCTTGTTTTTTTGTGCTCCCACAGACTCAGGTCACACAATCAGGCTACAGTTCATTCATTCAAGCTCTGCAGTCAATATCTTCTGATAGATTCTGTGTCCTTTAGGGCAGGAGCAGAGTCTCATCTATCTAGGTTATTTCAGCCTCAGTGCTTGCCATGAGAGTAAGCCTTCACACTGGTTTGCTGAATCAAAACACTTAATGATTTTTCTGTCAAATGTAAGCATATTATCAGTAGCTGTTAAGAATATTTACCTTTTCTTACTAAATTCTAAGAATCTGTATAAGCAAAGAAGCCATATTAATCTTATGCACCATTAAAAAAACAACATTGGTCATGGTGCCTCGTGCACTGCAGACAATTGATAAGTAATTGCTGAATGACTATTGAACAAATTAATTCAAAGTAGCATGAAGGGTGACTACAGAATATATTACTCCAAGTAAACATTTTTTAAATGCTGTAAGTTACTGGAAAGCTTTTCTTTCAATTCATAAAGAAGCTCTTTTGTCATTTATTTATTCAGTTCTTTGCATCACAGCTATTACAGCAGAGAAGGAAAAAAAAGTCATTACAATAAAGTGTAATGAGGGTCATGAAAGAGAAGTACAAGTTCTGAAGCAAGTGCATAGACCAAGCAAATATCATTGTCTAAAAGTCTATAAAGGCTTTCTAGAGAAAATGATATTCAAAATGAGAACTGAAGTCTGATGAATTAGACTGGGAAGAAGGCATGGGATGAAGGTGAAGGGTGCTCTTGGAGAAAAGCTTCCCTTAAAAGCCAGAAATTAAAAGAGCAGAGAATTCCAGAAAATAAAAGGAAAGGGAGTATCTATGACTCACTGCTGTGCACACACAGTGGTTTCTTTCAAGTACTGTATATTCCAGTACGTCTTAGCTTAAAAATAAAAAGAAATAAAATTTAAAACCAACCTGTTGAGAAGCACCCCCAACACACAAAATGCAACTATTTTTTCACTCTCACAGTCTTCCTTTTCTACTGAAATGTCAGTTTATCAGCACGGCCTTTCCTTACCACCCTGACCCCTATACTTTGTATCCCTCTTTCTTGCATTTACTGCCACCTAAAGAGGTAGATGTTATGCTTACATGTTCAGTATCTCTCTCCTTTTATAGTAAAATTAAACCTCTGTGAGGGACTTTTGTCTAGACTGGACTAACAACATGAATGAATAGATTAAGGCAAAGGGTCTGATGCTTTCATTATTGCCAGCCTTTTCAAGCTGTAGAGCATCCTACTAGATATTTAAAAAATGCAAATTTTTTCAGGTCATTCACTTATTTAAACCTTCCTATGCCTTTGCACTACATAAAAAATATGAGCTGAAATCCAAAACTTGGATTAATAAATTCCTCCAGTGAGGGCCTCAGGAAGCTTTCAGTCATGGCAGAAAACAAAAGAGGAACAGGCATGTCACATGAAGAGACAGGGAGCAAGAGAGAGTGGAAGTTCCAGTTTTTTTAAAACAACCAAATCTCATGTGAACTCATAGAGTGAGAACTCACTTAATTCACTCATAAGACAAATCCAAACTGAGGACATTTTTACAAGACCTGACCATTACTCTGTAAATTGTCAGGAACATCAATAACAAGGAAAGTTGGAGAAACTGTCATAGCCAAGAGGAGCCTTGAGTCACATGATAACTAAATGTAATGTGGTTTCCTAGCTGATAGCATAAGGCAGACAAAGGACATTATTAAAGAAATCTGAATAAAGAATGAACTTCAGTTAACAATCATACATTTTAAAAATATACAGTTTACATATTAAATAAATAATTTCTTAAAAATTAAGGTCTACAGTATAATGTCCACCAATATTAAAAGTTAACTGATTGGACAGGAAATATACAAAATGAGTCTGGAGCATTTTGATGTACTAAAAAAATAAAACCACAATGCTGAAACTATGTCAAAAAAGCACAAAAGCCAACGTAAGTTCTCAATATCAAATGTTTGTGTGTGTCTAACTATTGATAAAGTGTCAATATTTGTCCATCAAAATTGTGAAAAATATACCATACCAATGTAAAATGCTAATAACAGTGAAAACAGGATGTGGGGTAACATAGAAATGCTCTGTACTATCTTCACAATTTTTCTGTAAACAAAAACTATTCTAAAGTGTTAAAACGTTTACTTTTTAAAATGTTAACTGAAGCACAATACAAAAAAGTGCAGAGTCACCAAATTTGTAGCTCCAGTGGCACAATTTGTTAGAACATGATACTTACAGGAGACACCAGATTGGTTCTTCCTAACTTCTGCCCCATGGTCAAGACTGCCCCTTACACTTACCTGTTTACTTTTCTCAACTTCCTGCGGGCTCCACCCAATGAGTGAATTCAGTAGCTCTAAATGAAGGATTTGTTTTAAGTATTCTTTTTCTGTTTTTTGCAAGTATTCTTAATAGAAAGTTTTCTATATTTTTGAGGAGAAAAATGAACACTAAACATAAATATGAGAAAATGACCGAGTAGTAAAAATGTGGATGATACTCCTCTGGGTGTCTCACAAAATCTGTGGTGCAGCGGTTATACGTCGAACATTATAAGCTTCAGTCCTAGCTGTGACACTAGCAGCTTGACCTTTAGCCGTTGCATAAACATATGTAGGAAAATGAAAAGAAGCTACTTATGTATCATGTGGGCTTTAAAAGGTGTAATTTGTGCAAAATGTTTACAACTCTTTAAGGTTACTCACTAATACTACTTCACGCCTCTCAACTATTCCACAGTGGGGTAAACAATAGAATAATGCAGCCACAAATTCTATGCTCTTTTTTTTTCTTTAACATTTTTAATGTTAACCCTCTTTATACAGTGACATCCCAATTATTTTTGCTTGGAAACAGAGTGTAATGTGTCTGGAGACTGAATTCAAGCCTCATGTTAATTGTCTGAAATTCAATTTGTTGTCTACATCCCTTTAGAAATGTAAGCTATGTAGTATGCAATATTCATTATATGGCTAGATACCTCATATAAGAGTAATTTAATTGTCAGTGCTGCTCAACCATTGTTTAATGAATTCCTAACAATTTGAAAGTCAAGCTGTTGGAAGGCCATTATTAAATTTCATATTTGCTCTACAGTTTTCTTCACCATTGCTTCATCTATTTAGAATTATGATAACATTAGCTTTTGAATTCCTTGAAAAAATATGACTTTTTGCATAACGAAAAATTTGAACTTTTTATCTACTTAGAAAATAGGGTAAATTTAGTTTTAAGGCCGGCATGAAATTAGGTCAAAGAGTGATAATCACACTAGTCTGTATAATAAAAAAAGATTCTTAAAACAAAAGGAATGTTTGTTCACTAATTTATACAGTAGCGCAATAAAAAACATTACGGTACACACAGAAGGAAAATTCATGTAAATAAAGCAAAAGTTAATCTTAGCTTATAAGTAGCTTAATCAATTGTAACCACTAATATCTCAAAGAGAACATTGTATCTATTTATATTATTGATCATGCCACAAAGCATAGTAGACCGTGTATTACTGTGTTCTTTTGTTGTAATATCACAAGAGGCACACAGGCAAATAACATATTTTGGGGGGTTTCATATGAAAATCAAATATGTTAAATCTGAGGAAGAAAACTGATTAGATCAATAACTTTAGGTGTCAAAAAACGGGTAAAGCAGGTATATGTGAATATTTCCAGATGCTTCAGTATTATGAACCTTGAGTCTTACAATGCATTGAATAAAATAAGCTCCTTTGTATACATTTGGATACTTTCTGAATCTCCAAAATATCTCCTAAAATAACATTTACTTATTATTTAATCATGGCTAAGAATACTAAGGAAGCTGAACACCATGACTGAGCCACGTTGTATATGTGTACAACCTTTCGTGGACTCGGTGGGCTCTCATGAAAAATGTAAAAGAAAATGCAAACATGTCTCCCAGATTTTTGGGAGACAATATTAATGAGAAGGATTGCTAAGCATTCTGCAATTAAAAATTGATAAAATAAATAAAAAATAGCTATTGGGCTGTTTCCTGAATTAGTAAAATCTAATGTATTTAGGAAAACCTAGCAATTCAGTGTTGCTTTGATGGAGGTTCAGGAAATTCTTTGTAGCACTAGGTAAGGTGTTGCCAATTATGAAGAGAAGTGAGATTACCAAACACTTATATTTTGAGAACCAGTATAAATTATCTGTCCTGATATTCAATACCAACGGCCAGGATTCATCATATAAACATTATCCATAAAATTAAAATAGCAGGATGGCACAGTGGACAGACCATTCATGCTGTAGTTAAAGAGACACGAATATGAATTATCATTACAACTCTGAAGCTTTAAAATTACTGATTGTCTCAGAACCCTAACATCCCATCTATAACTAAGGAGTTTTGGTTACATGCTGTGTTAGCCATCTTTCCTGGTGCCTAGAAATACTTCCTTCACTTTTCATGTTACAGATGCCATCCTCATGGACACAGAAAGGTCACGTCTCATAAGCTAGGCTAAACCTCCAAGAGTGCAAAGGATGAGAATCTCACTGAAGCTAGGTCAACTGATTTCCCCCACTCTTTTATAGAAACTAAAGATGAGAGACACCAGGCCCCTGTTCCCTTTGGTCAGGAATCTGCATGGTATTAAATCTGGAGTCAATTACAGACATGCTTCTGATAAAGAGAAGCACAACTATGATAGTAAAACAACAACAAAAACAGATACAAGATGTGAACTAAAGACATTCTGGGGTCATATTTGCCAGTTTTTGCTTGTCTTTGCAATTGCTTTTGGTATCTTCACCATAAAATCTTTGCTTGTGCCTATGTCTTGAATGGCATTGCCTAAGTTGTCTTTCAGGGTTTTTATAGTTTTGGGTTTTACATTCAAGTCTCTTAATCCATCTTGAGTTAATTTTTGTATATAGTGTAAGGAAGGGGTCCAGTTTCAATTTTCTGCATATGGCTAGACAGTTATCCCAGCACCATTTATTGAATAGGGAATCCTATTCCCATTGCTTGGTTTTGTCAGGTTTGTTAAAGATGAGTTAGTTTTAGGTATGCGGACTTACTTCTGGGTTCTCTGTTATGTTCCTATCTGTGTGATGACTACAATTTCTGGCACTTGTGCTAAGGGCTTCTTATTTTTTAACATTGTCTCATTTAATCTTCACAGAATTTACTTAATTATATTAATTTTTGTTATTATCTCAATTTATAAAGAAAAATAATAGTACTTTAGTGAGGTTAAGGTGCATACCATTAATTCATGTTCAGATAGGCTTCACTCTGAACCAGAGTACCTGATCGAGTCATGCTTACCGACATTAATATAATTCAGATAAAGATTGGCTATTTGCTGAAATCATACAGACAAGTTTTTCATTTGTCTGTTTCTCTGTGTGTACAAATACAGCATGAGTCCAAGTGGCAGGACCACTGAACATTTCAAAATGAAAGCAAGGAAGTGTTATCCTAAACTATAACATGAATGCCAACTCTGTTTGAACACAATACTGTGAGATGAAAAGAAAATCATGCTTCATTTTATTGATTCACCTTTAATATATTTTGTAGAATATATAGAAATTTGGTAGATGATATTTACATAGGATTTATGAAATGAGGAATGAAGTGTTGCTATTGTTTCTACGGTCTAAGTCTTGAGAGATTAGTCATAAGCAGTACATCTAATTTCTAGCTTCTGCTAAGAAAAAATGGAAATTGTCATAAACCCAGATCATGCTAGAAAAAATAAAATTATCCTTAAACTGAATGGAAGGGTAGAATATTGCTAGAGGGAGAAATAGTTTCCGAAGGAGCCAGAAAATGGCAATTTAGTGAATGTTCCCTTCATCTATTCTGCATCCAATTTTTAAATGTTCTTTATCTGGCTTTAGTCCTACACTGGTCATATCCTCTGCAACTAAGTCTTTTAGTCATTTTTGGGTCAGTTTCAGTGTCCTTTTCTTTATATGAAGTTTTTTTAAAAAAAAAAATTTAAAAACTACCTTCTGGGAAAACTCTTCTCCCTTTTCAGCTGTCAAAATGATTTAAAGTGTGACCTCTCAATCAATGGGCAGTGGCCACTTTGTCTATAAACGATTTTTTTTTCTGTCTCTCTTTTGTCTTTTGTTCCCTAAATGTGCCATCTAAAGCAGTGCCTTCAAGTTGCTCAAATTGGTCCATTTCTTGAATTGTCCTCCCCTTTCAATGTTTCATTTAATGTTTCTCTAATAGTTACTGTCAGTAACCTTGCAAAAAGGTATGCCCATGAGTTTATGTCCTCGCTAATGCACATAATCTTGAATATTTAATAATACAATTCTTTGAAAGGATGCAGTTTTATCTAATTGCAGGCTCATTTTCTTGTCCTTCTTGTGGAATATGCTCATGAAATTTCCATTGGTATTTTAATCTTAATTTAGACTTCATAATATTTTTTAAAAAACTTTAAAGGAGACGTGTTTTCTGAATGTCAAGCATAATTTAACTTTCAATTAATACTGAGTATGGACAGTAAGGGAAAGAAAATATTAAAATAGCATTTATTTAGTAACATTTTTGCCATTTTTTTACTGTACTAGATATTACTTCATTTGATGCTTACCATGACTTTCTGTAAGTTGAAAAATGTTCAGCCACAATCAATGAATAGGTGTCTTTTTGTTTATTAATTATTGCTTCATTGTAAAGCTATAAGCCAAGCATTTGCAAATTTATATAATATTAAATAAAGTATAAGAAACACTATAAAGCTAAACATGAAAAAATATAAACCATTAGTTGATAAAAATACTGTTCAATATAAATAAACTGTTTTTTCTCCAGTCAATTTTTTTATTGCAAATTTATCACTGTTGAGCACTCTGGTGTCAGATAGATGGTAGACTCTGAATAGCTTATCATTTTTTTGGTTCACTAGAGTTAGGGTAGCTATTCAACCAAAGCTTGCCTGTAAAACGTATCTGACCCCACTACTGTTTTTGTTTAGATCCATCTCAGATCGTCCCAGGACAGTTTTTCAGTTTTGCAAAGGTCTCCATTTCTCAGTCTTCTTCCTTGTAGCTTTACTTTCTCTTTACCAATGTTCAGGTATTTTTTTTTTTTTGAAGTGTAATTCAGAATATAAATGCTACTTATTATAAAATCTAGTTTTAGTGTATCTTTCCAAATGCACCCTGAGATACTTAACAAAAAAACCCTATACTTTTTCCACTGCTCCCTTGATTTAGAAAACATTCCTGTTTAAAAGCTGCATGACTTCTGGGATGACAGCATGAAGAGATGAGCACACCCTCCATATGCTCACCAAGAACATCCGAAAATGAAATTAAGAAAAACAATTTCATTCATAAGTGCATCAAACAGAATAAAATACTTGAGATTACATTTTTCACAAGAAGTTCAAGACCTGTTTTCTGAAAACAAAAACGTTGCTGAAAAGAATTTTAAGAGATCTAAAATAAATAGAGAGGCATTCTATGTTTATGCACCACAAAGCTCAACATTGTTAAGAAAACTATTCTTTATAGTTTTATCAATTGGTTCAACACAATCCCTGTTAAAATTTCAGCTGATAGTTTTGTAAATATTGACCAGCTTGTCTTAACATTTCATTGAGAATGAAAAAGGCTTGCAGTAATCAAAACAATTTTGAAAAAGAACAATGACAAAGCTTACTATACATTTACAATAATCATGACACTATGGTACTGGTGTAAGAAAAGAGCCATAGATAAATAGAATGAAATTGAAAATTCAGAAATAAAACCTTAGCATTTATGTTTCATTGACTTTTAATAAAGGCACTAAGGCAACTGAATGGGGGGAAAAGGTAGTCTTTTCAACAAATGATTCTCGCAAAATTAGATAATCCCATAAAAATTACTAACTTAGATACTTTACTTATAGCATAAGACAAAAACACATTAACTTAGAAGAGATACACTAAAATGCAAAGGGTAAAATATAAAATTTTTGAATAATATATAGAAGAAAATTTTTGTGAAAGTAATTTAGACCACAGGTTTTTGGATGTAACAATAACATTACATAATAACAGTAACATAAAATAAAAAATATATAGATTGGATTTCATTAAAAATAACTTTGCACACACATGACTTAAAGAACTTAAAGTAAAATAAAATATAAAATTAAATTAAATTTAAAAAAACTTTTTGACTGGGCACGGTGGCTCATGCTGTAATCCCAGCACTTTGGGAGACCCAGGCAGGTGAAACACCTGAGATCAGGAACTTGAGACCAGCCTGACCAACATGGTGAAACCATGTCTCTACTGAATAAAAAAAATTAGCCAGGCATGGTTGCAGGTGCCTGTAGTCCAGCTACTCAGGAGGCTGAAGCAGGAGAATCACTTGAACCTGAGAAGTGAAGGTTGCAGTGAGCAAAGAGTCTGCCACTGGACTCCAGCTTGGGAAATGGTAGCAAAAATACCATCTAAAATAAATAATTAAATAAAAAATAACTTTTTGGCTTCAGAAGACACCTTTATGGAATGAAAAAGATAAGACATTGACTGGGAGAAAATATTTGTGAAACATAATATCCAATTATGTTAATCCAGAATGTGTAAAGAATTCTTATAATTTAAAAAGGAGACAAACAACATAATTTAAAAATAGGCAAATCAATAGAATAGCCATTTCACTAAAGAAGATATATGAATAGCTGATAAGCACATATTGTGGAGAAACTACATTCTAGCATAAGGAAGAGAAGAGAGGTAGAATTTTGAAAACTTGGATTCAAATATGAGACTCTCATTTTTTAAATGGATAGATTTGTGAGTAGAAAAGCATCTCTCAGGAAAAAACAAAATTGACTTTTCCAGAAAATAGTCTAATAGAATGATAGGTATAAGGGACAGATTTTATATTTATTTCCTTTTGCTGGAAGATTTCTTTTTTTTTTTTTTTTTTTTTTTCTGTTTGAGATGAAGTCTTGCTCTACCGCCACGCTGGAGTGTAGTGGTGTGATCTCAGCTCACTGCAATCTCTGCCTCCCAAGTTCAAGAGATTCTCTTGCCTCAGCCTCCCAAGTAGCTGGGACTACAGGCATGCATGACCACACCCAGCTAATTTGTATTTTTAGTAGAGACGGGATTTCACCATGTTGGCCAGGATTGTCTCTATCTCTTGACCTTGTGATCCTCCTGCCTTGGCCTCCCAAAGTGCTGGGATTACAGGCATGGGCCAGTGCACCTGGCCAAGATTTCTTGATTAACTTATTATAATGGTCTCAAGGCCCTGAGAGATCAGGCTTGCACCTCTTCATGCCTGTCCTTTCTTTCATTATACTCCAGAAACAAAACAAAACATTTGCCGACTCAGGACCTTCACACAAGCTGTCAGCACCGTTTGCTCTTGGATATCTTCCACAACTCTACTGTCACATCTTCAAATGATCTTTCCTGATGCCCTCTCTAAAAGGCACCCTTTTCCAGACTCAGCGACAATATTGTTTTTATCACTCTATCCTGGTTTGTTGTATTCATTGCATTTCCAATTATAGAATATTCAGAATGAAAGAAAAGCTGTCATACTTGCTAGCAGCCTCATCTTGACATCCAAAGCGACTGTGGTTGGAGTAGGAATTTTGGAGGGAAGGGCTGGAATTGGCCTCCCTCTTTCAGCAGCAACATCTATTAGAAAGTCTGCCACAGGAAAACTGCACTGTTGAAGGGCTGGCCCCAATATCAAAGTCTCTTTCAAGTGACTCTCATCACTCCATGACAGTCCCAGAATTTAGCATCCCTGTGCCTGAAAGTCATGTAATCCACTTTTCTACTTTTTTATTTTTTTCAGTTTTATTTCTTTTTTTTTTGCAATTTGCAAGATATGAAAAGCAAGAAAAGCCAACTCAAGAAAATGCAGATGCAAAGTTTTGCTGTATTGACCAGGGTTAAATTGTGACTGTGATATACTCAGTGATAAAAAAGTGTGTCCCACTATGAGTTTTGAAGATCCCTATGTTCAAAGTATCTGAAAATATCTACTTTGTGATCTCCTTTCTAAGTGTTACAAGTTGAAATTAAGGTGATTGAAAAACATCTGCACACTTAAGTATGTTATAATAGTTTTTTATTAGATCTTACGTGAATGAACCAGTTACTTTCTCCATTCAAGCCATCCACTTTTAGAAATGCACTGGTTTTCTCTGATATGGAGAATAAATGTGACTTTTGAAACAACTCCACTGCTCCACTTTATTAATAGGATGGGTGATTGTGGCAGTCTTTTTAAAGATTCACTCCTGCATTGCAAGCTTCTGCAAACATTATATATGTGCGTTAACATTCTGGAGACCAGTCTTTCACAGATAGTGGCTATGTAGAGTTAAACAGCGTGCATCTGCTAGGGGTATAGCCATATTTCTATCAAGCAAGAGAAAACTATTATTTTTCTGGCCAAGTGAATACCTAGAAAAGAAGGCTGGTGTGCATATTCAGACTTTGACAAATATATTCTTTTTAACTAGTCATTTAACACATCTCTATCTAAAAGCCTATCATTCTTATTAAAACCTAAGGAACCATGCTTACTCCTCTAATTCTGTTTATATAGAAAATTAAATTGTTTTATGTCTTAATTCTCCATTTGTCATTAATAGCTCAGAATCAAAGGGAGAAATAAATAATGCTATGAAAATGTGTAGCTGTTGCAGCATTTATAACATCCAGTAGGAATAGTTAAGATATGAGGGGCAAATTGTTAATTATTAAAAATAGTATTCTATATAAATACAAAGTCAGGTCCTGTTCCTGGAGGCTTTTAACCATGTTTTACTTGGTGATGCTTAGGGTTGAACATGAAAAGACATGAAATACTTATGATGATTTATATTTCGTAATGTGATTTAAAAGTCATTATAAGGATGATCTTTTCCATCCTCAGAGCACCCATGAAGAATATTATTATTGTCCTATTTATAGATGTAAAAACTATAGCTCAGAGAGGCTGAGTGATTTACCCAAAGTACCATAGCTGACGATGATTGTAGTGAATTCAAGTTGTATTTATCCAAGATCAGACACACTACCACTATGTATAAAACAGTGCTTGTAACTTCCACATACTATTTTCAGTTGTGTGCTAAACATGAATGTGAATAAATTAGATAAGTATGAAGATAAGATACCTAGAGTATTAGCTATAACTTTAAGAACAAAATGCTTCTTATAGCTTCTGAAGTATGTTCATAATATAGTTACATGGTACAGTAGGAACTTGTTGTTCATTTGTTTCTCCAAATATTTATTGAGTACCTACTGTATACCAGCATTGGCAGTAGCCACTGAGATGAAAAAGAATTTCTGTGTTCCAGGGCCCCAGAATCTAATGGAGAGAAAAGCAAAGACAATCAGAAATAAGCGTGGCAAGTGTAGTAGTGCTGAGCAAGCAGATGTGTTTTGTACTCAACCCTCCTGGGAAGGTCAAGGAAGAGTCCTTTGAAAAATGATGTCAAGGTCAGGTGAAGGATGTTAAGTTAGGAGTCTAAGTTATGTGTAGAATGCAGGGGAAAGTGCCAGACAGAAGGAATGCTATTCAGGAAATGGGGATATATGCAGAACCATAAAGAGTTAAGATCTTACGGAAATATCTTGCCTAGACAGTCTCAAGCAGCACACACACAAAGTAGACACTTTGCAAGAGCATTTATTTAAAATGCATTTGGCACTTAAAAATGAATCATTTGTAGCTAGTTATTTAATTAACAACTTGGCAAAAGAGGGATGGTAATGGTAATGGTAAAGTTCTTCAGTTCTTACACTATGAATTGGAAATCCTCAAAGACCTCAAAAACTAACCTAAATTATTAATGCTTAATTATGTAGACTATGGAGAATAGTATGGAAAAGAAAAGTATATTTAGGTTAGTGAAATATTCATTAACTTTACCATTAATATATAATGTTTCCATGTACTCTCTATAGGAGTAGAAATGTCCAACTATAACATCATCAAATTCTTAAAAGAACTTGTCTCTGCCCATAGGAATGGCATGCTTGTGATCAGCTAGACCTTCTGAAACACATTAATGTACAGGTCCCTTATAATGGCACATTTTGGCCAGTGATGAACCATATATATGATGGTGGTTCTATAAGATTACAATTCTTTTTTTGAGACAGGGTTCTCACTGTGTCACCCAAGCTGGAGTGCAGTGGTGACATCATAGCTCATTGCAGCCTCAACCACACAGGTTCAAGCCATCCTCCTGGCTCAGCTTTTCAAGTAGCAGGGACTACAGGCATGTGCCACCACACTACCTACCCTTTTTTTGTATTTTTTTTTAGGGATAGGGTCTCCCTATGTTGCCCAGGCTGATCTCAAACACCTGGCCGTAAGTGATCCTCCTACCTGGGCCTCCACAAGTGCTGGAATTACAGGTGTGAGCCAACATGATGGCCAAGATTATAATTAAGCTGAAAATTTTCTACTACCTATTGATGTCATAGACATTATCATGCTAGTGTAACACATTACTCATGTGTTTGTGGTAATGCTGGTGTAAACAAACCTAATATGATACCAGTCATATAAAAGTGTAGCATATACAACTTATATACAATATATAATACTTAATAATGATAACAAATGACTATGTTACTGGTTTATATATTTGCTATACTATACTTATTATCATTATTTTAGGGTGTACTGCTTCTACATACAGATATATATATATATATATATATATATACAGTTAACTTTGTATATATTTTGTGTATATATACATAAACACACACACTATATGTATATGTATAGTGTGTGTGTGTGTGTGTGTGTGTGTGTGTATAACTGTAAAACAGCCTCAGGCAGTTTCTTTAGGAGGTATCCAGAAGACGGCATTGTTGTCATAGGATATTACATTTCCATGTGTGTTATTGCCCCAAAGACTTTCCAGTGATACAAGATGTGAAGGTTGAAAACAGTGATATTGATCCTGACCCTGTAGTCCTAAGTGAATGTGTGTCATTTTTTCTTAGTTTTTAACACATTTGTTTAAAAATTAAAAAAAATTTTAATTTAAAAATAGAAAAAAGCTTAAAGAATGAAGTTATATAAAAGAAAACATTTTTGTACAGCTGTACAAGGTGCTGATATTTTAATCAAAGTGTTATAAAAAGAGTAAAAAACTTAAAAAATTAAAAATTTTATAAAGGAAATGGTTGTTAGCTAAAGTCCATTTATTATTGAAGAAAGAAAAAAATTATAAATTAGTGGAGCCTAAGTGTACAATGTTTATAAAGTCTACAGCGTTCTGTAATGTCCTAGGCCTTCACATACCCTCACCATTCACTCAGAGACTCATCCAGAGCAACTTCCTGTCCTGCAAACTCCTTTTATGGTAAGTACTCTATGCAGGCATACCATTTTTTATCTTTTATACCACATTTTTACTGTATATTTTCTATAATTAGATGTGTTAGATACAGAAATACTTTCCACAGTGTTACAGTTGCCTATGGTATTCAGGATAGCAATATGTTATACAGATTTGTAGCCTAGGAGCAATAGCCTATATCATATACCTAGGTGTGCAGTAAGCTATACCATCCAGGTTTGTGTAAGTACACTGTATGTTGTTTGCACAAGGACAAAATTGCCTAAGGAAAACAATTCTGTTATGAAGCAATGCATGACTGTACTTTTTGTCATGACTCCTCTTTCAATCTCTGAGACTATTTCCCAGTTTTTATTCTTCCCATTACAGCTCATTTCCTGCTACTCTTACGTATACTTATCTCACAGATCATTCTTTTCTTCTTATATTCACTTAGTATCAAGTATAGAAATCAGTGTTTGCCTCTTGATACAAAACTGAGACCTGAACCTTGAAACAATCAGTTTGTGATTGTCAAAAAAAGTACCTAGTATTCAGAGAATAAATCTTCTATAGGGATCAAGCTCAAAACCAATGGAAAGAATAAGGTCTCATGTAGAAAGAGTTGGGCCAGAAAAGATAGAGTTAAACCCAATGTGGGTAGTAAAGTTTGGGTTGAGATGAATAAATTCATGTACTATAAAAAATAAGTTGTATGGTATATTCTAGTTATTTTGCTGAAATTCTGTAAAATGGTGTAAACCACTTTTTCTTCCTGTCTTAGACATCCAGTATATCTTCTCTGTGATCTTAGGCTATGATTTCCTTCTCTTCCCCAGCTACTACAGAAATTATTTTCTGAAACAGGGGTCAGCCAACTATGGGCTACATAGAGCCCACCACCTGTTTTGTCAGTAAAGTTTCATTTGAAATAAATTCACATTCATTAGTTTGCTTATTGTTTCTGACTACTTTTGTTCTACAAGAGCAGAGGTGAGTAGATGTAACAGAGAGCATCTGGGCCATGAGGTGTAAAGTATTGACTCTCTGGCCCTTTGTAGAAAAGTTTGCCTGCTCTGAAAGACTCATTAAATAATTATAACTATTGCCTTTCTTTGTTCTGTTTTCATGTGATTTATTCCTCTCTAGTAAAGTCATGTGCCTTTTTGAGTAGATGTTCTGAAATGTGTGACTTGTGTCCCTAAATAAAGCAAAGTAAGCTTTAAACAATAAATGTTCAAATTCTAGGAGTTTAGAAATTATATATGTCTTCTTTATTGTTGTATCCTCAGTGTCTTGCAGTGTGTTGAGTGCACAGATGTGCAACAAAAATGTGAAGAAATGAAAGAATGTTGGTTACAGAGCTTAGGATTTAACTAAAATATTTGATTTTAAGGACAAAACCAAAATATACATGCCTAGTCAAATCCAATTGCAGATGCAAACTGTACATTAATATACAATGCAAAATCAAGTAGTAAGCTTCAAAGAGGGAGTCCAGCATGGGTGATTCAACCATTCAACAGGTTGCGACCTGTTATATTTGAAGAAAACTGTCTTTACATAAATAAGCATTCAGACAGAGGATATTTTCTCTAAATGGTGAACATTCTTCCTCATATTTTTCTACCAACATAGTGTTGGCTCTTTTAGACAACAATTTCCATGCGTGGTTCCAACCTAAGACTAATTGAGCCTCCAAAAATATGCAAAGCCCACCAGGAGAGGACTTAATTGTTAGGAAAATAGTGCAGGTTTTTTACATCTTAGTTGCTATTTTATTTTTTTATTACCTTGCCTTAGCTCATGTCATACCTTTTCTCATGCTGATTTAAGGAATCTAAAAGTGAAGCTAAAGGAACATATTCTGAAAGCTGGAAATGTAGAACCTGCTGATTTTATAGAGGAAAACTCAAAACCTGTAGATATCTGTTGACTGTTTAAGAGCTTTTATATTAAAATAAGAGTCAATATGGCATTCTAGGAAATAATTTTGGAGGAGTGTTTTTGTTTTTGGCTTTCTAATATTATTTGACCAACATTCATTTTGTCTGAAAATTATAGGCCAAGATGGATTCTCTGATGCTTTTGTGCTGTACCAGTCTACAACTATGTAGTACCATGATGCTCTAGGTGTTGTTTTGCAGTCCTTTAGCAAATGTTCTAACATCTACACTCCTCCTTCCCTGCCCACATTCATTTGGGCCACTTCAGCTGATCACCTAGCAGCTGTTTCAGCATCCTGCCATCATTTATCCTCCACATGTATCCAGCCCAGTGGAACTGACTTAAAGTGAGCAGGGCTTCATTGCAGGAGGATTGGCTGCCTGCCAGGACTTCATTATTAGTGATCTTTCTTACTGCTCATGTTTCATAGGCTCTTGGGTAACACTGAATCAGGTTTTTAAGAAACTCAATGGAGAATTGTGGCAAGCCCACATTTCACTGCCTCCACTCTGTAGATGCCAAGCTTGACAGGTGACAAGTATGTCCCCTGCACAAAGCAAATGTGTGTGCAGATAAAATGGTATTTCAATTTCTGTACACTAACATGATTTGGCAAGAGAGATGGTGACTGCACTTGCTTAGCAGAAGAAAAATGCCACATCACAACCCCAAATAACATTATGTTATGCTATTATAATACTGAGGATTAGTTTTCAAAAGAAACTAGATATATTGGTACCTACCTTCTCCATATCGACCAAACGCCTATTTTCTAATCCCCCGTTTTAGGAACGAAGATATGTGTATTTTAGCATGACAATGCCTTTATTTTATTGCATAGTTTCAACTCACCAGGAAAATTAGGAAAAGGCTAGGAAGAATATGAAATTAAACAGAAATATATTTGGAATTCATGTCTTATTTTACAAACAAATGAGAATGAGTATCAAAGAAGCAGAACAAAAGAAGCTTTGAAGTGCTTTCCTTCCTTGATTTTGGCTCTGTAGGAAATAAAGATTCATAAATAGAGATTATAATCTCATTCCATAATCCAACTTGCCAAATCATCACCTAGAAGATTCCATCAGGCAACAGAATTTGAACAATGTTAAACATGAAAAATATTTTAGCATTATTCACTCTAATGTTCTCACATTTTAAACAAGGAAGTCAAGCAACGTAGTAAACGTCACACACTTAGTTAGCAGTGGATTTGGGTCCACAGTTCTTTTTATTCTACTCTATCACTGAAGAGATAGTTTCTTTTATTTTAGAAAGAAAAATTCTCAGATTTGCTCACCACCCTCCACTCCTTCTCCCCAATTTCTTTTTTTATTTCTTCCCAAAGTGCCACTTTCACTTTACCCTAGAAAGCTTTATTATAAGTAAAATGGAGAGAGGAACCTCTGAATTTTACTTTTTCATAGTGTTTGGCTAGAGCACACCATAAAAACTCAGTAAGATATACTGACTGAGGCCTAGACAACTCTATGCTTTCTTGCTTTCTTTCAAGAATCAAAGAGGACAAGCATAGTGAAAAGCACATGGTGTAAGAATAATAGCACAGGACAAGGGGTCAAAAGAACCTGGATCTAAGAGCCAGGTCTTTTATTAACCATGTTGTCTGTACACATCTGAGTATCATTAGCATCATATGTAAAATATAAATGACACCTATCTCACAGAGTTATAAATTTAATGAAATGATTCATTCATTTAGAAAAAAATATTTATCAAGAACCTACTATGTATTAAGGATTATTCCAGATGCAGGGGCTATTATAGTGAACAAAACAAGTACAGCTCTCTGTCTTCATGGAGCTTTTATTCTGGTGTATAAATCAGACAGCAGTCATAATAAATGTGTAAATTACATAGTATTCTAGGATGTAATAAATGCTATGAATAAATTTAAAGCAGAATAAGGAGGATGGAACATGCTCAAGGAGGAGTGGTGGGTAAGACAGAATGGTCAGGGTAGACTTCAGTGAGAAGGTGGCATCTGCAAGAAACAAGAGGCAGATATCCAAATGGATACCTGGAAATTAATATGTTCAGCCAGACAAAATATTTAATACGAACACTCTAAGGCAGAAATATTCCTACCCTACACTAGGAAGAATTAAGGGGATAGTATGGTTTGAGTGAAGTGACAGGGAGCATACAGGAGATGAAGTCAGAGACAGTGTGAGACTCAGGTCACTCAGGCCTTTGAGAAAACTATAAAGCCATTAGTTTTACATTGAGTAACATAAGGAATTAGTGATAGAGTTTGAGTTGGGGCATGATATGGTCTGATTAGTTTTTTTTTTTTTTTTTGGAGACGGAGTTTCGCTCTTGTTACCCAGGCTGGAGTGCAATGGCGCGATCTCGGCTCACCGCGACCTCCACCTCCTGAGTTCAAGCAATTCTCCTGCCTCAGCCTCCCGAGTAGCTGGGACTACAGGCACGTGCCACCAGGCCCAGCTAATTTTTGTATTTTTAGTAGAGACGGGGTTTCACCATGTTGACCAGGATGGTCTTGATCTCTTGACCTCGTGATCCACCCGCCTCGGCCTCCCAAAGTGCTGAGATTACAGGCGTGAGCCGCTGTGCCCGGCCGGTCTGGTTAGTTTTTAAATGTTTCACTTCGGCTTCTCTATAGACAGTAGACCAAGGCAGAAGTGATGGGGAAATGAAGGTGTTGAAAGCTGCGGCCAGTTAAGAGATGACAGAAGTCATTCAAGAGAGATATGATATCTCAAAACAGGAGAGAAGCAGAGGCATTGATGAGAAGTATTTTAACTATAGTTAAAGGCAGATGAAAAATATAGTATTTACGGGTTACAAAACCAGCCAATATGTGTATACACAGTTTCTGAAGTGCAGATTTCAGGATTTGAGTATTGTGGATTTTGGTATGGGGGCAGGGGACCTGGAGCTGATGCGCCATGTGCACTGAGGGGGACTGTAGTGAAAATACTTCTCATCAATGCCTCTGCTCTATGCTTTTATAACACAAAAACAAAGAAAAAATCAAATAATTTAAAATGAGCAAACGACTTAAATAGGCATTTCTTCAAAGGTGATATAAAAATGGTCAACAAGCACATGAAATAAATGCTCAAGTTCACTATTCATCAAAGAATTGCAAAACAAAACCACAATGAGATATCACCTCACAGCCATCAGCATGGCTACTGCAAACAAATCAGCAAACAAATACGGAAACTGCTTTCTCACAAGTTTCGTCAAAGATGGGTAGAAATTGGAATTTTTGTGCATTGTTGGTGAGACTGTAAAGTGTCGCAATATTATCAATGTTCTTCAAAAAACTAAAAATAGAATTACCATATGATCTAGTATTGCCACCAATGGGTATATATCAAAGAGAAGTGAAAGCAGGGTCTCAAAAGATATTTGAACACCTGTGTTTATAGAATTATTATTCACTATAGCCAAGATGTAGAAGCAACACAAATACTTGTAAACAGATGAATAGATAAACAAAATAAAGTATATACATACAACGAAATATTATTCCACCTCAAAAAGTAAGGAAATGATGTCACATGCTACAACATGAATGAATCTTCAGAACTTATGCTGAATGAAATTAGTCAGCCGCACAAAAACAAATATGGATGATTCCAGTTATATAAAGTATCTAAAGTAGTCAAATTTATAAAAAAACAAAGTAGAATAGTGGTTACTAGGGTTGGGAGAAGGAGAAAAAGAAGGTTGTTTAATGGTTATAGAGTTTAATGATTATAGACTTCCATATTTGCAAGATGAAAAGGTTTTAGATATCTGTTTCACAACAATGTAAATACAATTAAAAATAGTTCGGATGGCAAAAAGAAGGCAGAAAGGTAGCTAATATATGAAACATAGGCAAAAGACTATATATAGTTCCTACATAAAAAAAACTATAGAAAATATAATGGAAGTAAAGAGGTCATACTCAATAGCAGCAAAGTAAGATCAACTGTCTAGGCAAAATCTTTAAAAAAAATGTACATGATCTAAATAAAAATGCAGTGAAATACTTACAAGAATGCTTGAACAAAAAAACATATTTCTCGTCACTCTGTAACATAAAGGTATCGGTTTTCCATAAAGGAATACTAAAGGTTTTGCAGCAGCAATAAAAACACCAAGTATTTTTGTTTGCAGCCAAAAAACCAATAATAGGATTTACTTGAAATAAAAATCTTGCAAGAATGGTCAGGAAATTCTTCAAAAGGAGAATAATGGGTAAGAAATAACCCTGTAAGATATAATGTTTATAGGTATAGAAACAAAGATAACTGGAGACTTGCATTTAAATATACTGAGAAATGAAGGAAATAGCACAACCAGAAACAGATGCCCAAATAAGAATTTATTGTATAAAACATTATATTACATTTCCTGAAGAAATTCCTTTAGAATAAATAGAATTGAGAAGGACAAACACGGTGGCTCTCACCTGTAATCCCAGTACTTCGGGAGGTGGAGGTGGACAAATCACTTGAGTCCAGGAGTTGTAGCCCACCCTGAGCAACATGGTGAAACCCTGTCTCTACAAAATGTACAAAAATTAGCCAGGTGTGGTGGCACACAGTTATAGTCCCAGTTACTTGGGAGACTGAGGCTGGAGGGTCACTTGAGCTTAGGAGGCGGAGGTTGCAGATTGCTGAGATCAGCCTCAGCAACAGAGGGAGACCCTATCTCAAAAACAAAACAAAACAAACAACACACAAACAGAAATATAGAATTGAGAACACTTGCCAACCATCAGGAAAAAATAAAAGTAAATTTCAAATTCTATATCACCCCTGAAAGCATAACAAACTCAGCATTAAAAAAATACAGATAAAAATGAATTTATAAGAACATTATAATCATATTTGAAGAATGTGCTTTATTAGCGTGAGCAAATATTTTCTTAGTGCAAAATTAAGATGCCATAAAATCAGTACAGATTAGTTGGACTACACAGTTTTTAAAATTTTGCCTGAAAGTTGTTATTATTATTCAAACAAAAAGTCAATAAAAAGTGCAATAAAAATATTGGGAGACTGGATAGAGAAAATTTTAATTCTCAATATTTTATAATGACCAACTACAAATCAATAAAAATATGTGAAAATTCTTATAGAGAAAGGGCAAATAATACAAAAAGATAGAATATGTAAAAATAAGTGCAAAAGACTTGAAAACACAAAATATACTGTATAAAACCCCAACTAGTAAAATTTACTCATGATTTAAAATATAAGACATTACTTTTAAACTAACACAATTGCAAAGTGTGAAGGTTTGATCATACACTGTGTTGATGATGGAGTGGAGTACATGGACTGACATAATAAAAATTGACTTGCAAGGAAGTCTGTTTATAAATAGCCAAATACTAGTTGCATGTAACATTTGATAATCATTTCATTCTGAGGATTGTACCCAACAGATATTTTTACACTTTAACACAAAGACATTTGAATAGGGATATCTACATCAATAGTCTTTGTGGTAATAAAAGATTAAAAACAACACAAATCATCGAGAGATCATTTGTTAAATACATTATTTTCAGCCTATTTTTATTGTATTATTATGAGTATTGAAGAAATAAAACAGATCTATATAAACAGATATCAATGACAACCAATTTGTATTAGCAAAAAGCAAGTTGCAGCAGAGTGTATATATCTAAGTACAAAACTGAATATCTGAATATCTAAGTATCTAAGTACAAAACCACTTAGATATTCAGAGATATATCTGAAATTATAATAGGCCACTAGTAGCTGGATATTTCTGAGAAAAGATTGAAAATACTGAAAGATAACATTGAAGGGAGACACATTCCCTATTAACTGTTTGTATTATTTGAATTTTCTTGGTTATATTATTTGAATTTTTCACTATAAACATATAATCCCTACTAACAAAAAACAAGTATAAGGTCTTAATAATGGAAAACGCATTATAGGGAAACTCCTGTCTGTGTATTTTGTTGGTTTTCACTGTATGCTTTTTAATCCTTGAAGTATGAACACTATCTGTGTACAGATGAGTTTTTTTGACCAGCTAACTCTACTAGCGCTTCCCTGGAAATACAGCATAAACTGCTTGTGAGAGGAACAGAACAACCTAATGACTCCAAATAGTGAAAAAAATATGCCATGCATGGGTTACTTTTTTTTTTTTTTTTTTTTACCTGTACTCGTGTCTTTTAAGTATTATGGAGGAGAAATTCTTTCCTTCATTTTCCAAGTACTTATTGAGAGATTGTATGAGCTAGTTACTGTTCCAGGTACTTGAGATACATCAGTGAATAAAACAGGTCCAAATCGCTGCCTTGCACCTTGTGGGAGCTGCAATCAGCCCTCACAAGTGGTCACTTTTATCACCTGCCAGAAGCATAACTCTCAATATTCTTGAAGGACTATATGAAGTACTTGGAATCAATGCACTAGAAATCATGAGTGCATAATTTATTGGGCTAACACGTTGATAAAAGTGGATTAGCTGAAAGATGATAGTCAGAAAGACATTTTGGCTGACCGCATTTGATGTATGATACATTATGTCAACAAACAAAAATCAAACCATTTTTCAAAGTATAACCTAACAGATAATAAATAATTACATTTTATTTCTGCATAAATCTTCACAAGTTTAAAATACTTTCATGTATTACTGTCATGTTTTCCTAACGAGCAGATTATAGGAGGCAATCAGGGCAAGTATTTCTAGTCCCATTTTGTAGATGGAAATATGAGCCTCATAAATGTTGTGAATTTTCAAAAGTTAATTGGCTGGTAAGTGGCAGATCTTAAACTAGTTCCCAGGTTTTAAAAATCTTAGTTCACTTTTCAGCAATACACTTTTCCTTTAAAATACAGGAAAAGTCCTATAGCACTCCAAGACGGGAACAATTCATTAGGCCATAAAGTTTCACTGATAGTACAGAGGTGATAGATGCCACTAGACCATGTTAAAACACAGAAAGGCAATCTTAAAAATCTACATATGCAATGTTACTAAGAACATCAAAGATGCAAATATTTTGCGCTCACATAACAGTAAAAGAAATTACTCTTCCACAGTTTCATAGGTTCATTCTCTCTGGAAATGAAAGAGTGAATAACGTTAGCTTCTATTCTTTTGAATGTTTTTGTTTGCTTTTATATAAAATATAACTTCAAGAATTTTAATGAAAAATGTAATATTTAAAATAATCTTTTAGAACTATGTCAGGTAGACAAAATTACTTATTTATACTTAGCAGATAGTATCAAAATGGAATTGACAAACATAACCATCGTTTCTACTGAAGTATTTAGAAAGGCTTGACTAGTTATTAAATATAGTCTTCTGAAAATACTCTAGAAAATACAGTGGAATTGTGACTGATGTATTTTCGATGTGACTGGCATCACAAAGCCATCTGAGAATCAGATACGTTGGTTTCCCAACACTCTTCCAAAATAGTGACAGTGAAAGCATCATCTTGAAAAACGTAATTATAAAATGACATATTCAATGTGACAACAGAGGTAGTCAGTGCCATACATATCTGAAAATGCACTGTGCAAATCACAAACACCCTTACTGATTGGTGACCAAGGTAGGGCACAGACTGCACAAAACCTGGTCTCTCAAGAGTCTTTGGTGTGGTTGTCATACTCTCTGTCTTGATAGTTCCTCCCATGTATTTCCTGTACATAAAATCATCATTTGGAGACTGCACATTTCAAATAATTACCAAATGATTCTCTGATTAATCCACGTGGTTGAGAATGCACCTTCAGTATGTTTTTGCAAAGAGAGACACTTGACTGAAAGAAGGATTAGGGGCTCAAATTTAACCTGAGTCCAAAAACAAGTTATCACCCCCACCCCACCACCACATGCACACACATGATTGTGCCTGCAGCTTGTCAACCTGGAGAAAAGGGCTTCTTCTTTTTTAAAATTTTCAGTGTTAAAAATGTTACATATTTTTGGTAATTTATACAAAAGCAGTGGTTTAGTTGCAGTTCTGGTTGAGATGTTGATAAAATTGAAAACCAGTAAAAATATTTAGAGATAGTTACTTTTTAAAAATCTTCACCATATTTTGCAGAGCCAGGTTTATAATAAGAAACAAAAATTACTTCAACTTATATAAAAACTGAACACATGCCACAGGCAATTGTTATAGTAAGCCAAGTAGGGGCAGTGACAAAAGTTACAACTGATCTAAAAACAGTCCATATTGTCCTAGATGCCTAGACCTACATAAATTTAGCTTTGTTAGAGCTAACAATATCTAGTTCAGGTGTGCAAGCTAACCTAATGGTAGACAAAACACCAACTTTGTTAACCAGAATCATGTGGAAACATCCAATAACACATAAACATATGTTAAAACCATGCAAATATGCTTACTTTGGGATTGTTTCCCTTATAAGAAAAAGTGAGAAAATCTCACAGACTGTTGGTTTCTGTGTCAAAACCTGTATTATTTGAATGAAAACTGAGAAATATTAAAGAACTAGGAAGGGGAAGAGCATAGAGAATATGTCCAGGGAAGGATGGCATAGTATGATGAAAAGGATGTGTGCTTGGGAGTCTGGATAACAGGTTTAGTCTCTGGCTCAGCCAACAGTGATTTGCCTGTGGTGTCTCTGGTTCTCTAGGCTTGAGTGCCTTGATCACACAGGAAAGAGGCTAGATGAGACATCTTGTAAAAATTTCTAATTCTGGGGATCTAGGATTTGATGAAACTGGCAATTATCACAGCAATGGTGGCAGCCCTGGCTGTCTCAGAAGGTTAAATGTGGAAATGAGCAGCCATACTCACAGATAAGACAGAGTTTGTCTTTCTCCCTCTTCTCTGTATATCAAAAGCCCTTGGAAAAATAAGCTGCCTCTATAGTGCAAGGAGTATTGAAATCAGAGAGAACGCAAGCTTGAAAATCAGAGAAGACTGAGTTTGAACATGGCCTTTCCATTCACTATGATTTTGTATAAGTCAAATTATTCAACATTTCAAAGCCCCAGTTTTCTCATGGATAATAGGAGTATAATATTCCATCTTCTGGAATTGCTGGGCTTGGCTGGACAGGGTTGGCCAATACAAGCTTTTCATTCTGCTCTAATAGAAAGCAAGCTTCTTGAGGTCAGAGATTAATGCAAAGATCTATGAAGCTCTAAGACATTGACCAGTAATTGACACTCTGTAGTTGCTTTATGAGTGATATGTTCATTGAGTAATCAATTATATAATTAGTAGCAAGTGACCCAAGGACAGACTGTTATCAGAGTTGTTTTCTAAGGACAGCTAATGCAATCAGAATCTCTTTTGGATGGCATGCAACACAATTGATATCAATTCTGCATAATACTTACATCAATAGTCAAACGTTGAGGATTGTAGTGATCACCTTGACAATAAAGTGATGTTTAAATTATACTCAGGTGTTCTGTTTTAGAGCCAGGGGAAAAGTTGCATATTTTAAAACTGTGTCCTTTTTAAAGCACAAGGACAAACACTAGCGATTAAAATATTAACTCCTATTTGGAAAATTTAGCTATCTGATTTTCTCTTTTATGAAACATTCCAAAAACAGAAGCTTACAATTCTGTAATAGAAAATGTTTAACAAATCTTATGACAAGCAACCACTGCAAAATAAGAATAGAAAATAGACATGGCATTTGTAAATTTTTTATCTATTTGTGCTTAGCCATCAAATAAGATATGTAAAGGTTACTCTTAATTTATAGGTTGGTCTATTCAAATGAGAATGGTCAAATATTCTCTACTTCAGCTTTGAAAAGCATTTGGCCTATTAAATTACAAATATGAACTTAAAGATTAATTGAATAAGATCTATAGTACAAAGAATTCATTAGAAATTACCTGTGAGACCTACACATTATGGAAATACTGCTGGGGTGATTGGATTGGGAGGACTTGTTTGTGCGTGTGTTGATGTGAATGTGAATTTATGTTTTAGTTGCTTTACCTATTTCAAGAGAGAAATAATTTGAATACACTTAAATAAATTTTATTTGCTAAGATGTTAACATCTTATTGACTTTAAGTGCCCAAATTGTTCACTCAACTATTTTAAATGTGGGAGAGTTGGACACATATTGGTTAGGCAAACAGTAATTTAGACTATTTCTACAATTTTAAAGATTTTTTTGTTAATTTTATTCAAACCGAACTTTAGCCATTTCTTTTTCAAACTTTTACTTTTGATATAGTAAGTTTCACATTACTTCTTATATCTAGTTAATAATGTGATTTCATTTTTCTAATAGAAATAATCATGTGTCATGTTTTATTTGATTTTGAGGTTTGTGTTATTCCTCAGAATTGAGAAATTATAAGTTCTAAGATTAGTTTTTCTACCAATTCTCTTATGCAAGCCTCATATGTTTGAATGTGAGTTAATTCTTCATGATCTATTCTTCATTGCCTCACTCCTTGTAATAGGGGAGAGTGAAATCTATGTATCTAGATAAAAGTGATGTTTTATTGAGATGGTTGCATAACATTATCTACCACCTTGACCAAACTGACTTTTACAGAACACTGAACCCAACCACAGCAGAATAAGCATTTCTTTCCCATTCTTGCACGCAAAACATTCCCCAAGATAGATTGTATGTTCATAAATAAATCTAAATAAACTTAAAAGAATTCAAGTCCTGCAAAATGTGTTCTGTGAACAAAACAGAATTATATTAGAAATTAATAGCAGTAAAATATCTAAAAAATTTCCAAAAGTTTGGAAATTTAACAATGTGCTTCTAAATAATACATAAGTCAAATAAACATTATTAAGTGTACTATTTAAATTGAATGTTAATAAAACACAACAAAATTTGGGATGTAGCCAATGTAGTCCATAGAGAGAAATTTATAACTACAAACGTTTACATTTAAAAAATTATAAAATCAATGATCTTAATATTTCTCCTTAAGAAATTTGAAAAGGATAACAAATAAAAAGTGAGTAGAAATTAAAAACCATAAAAATAAGAGTGGAAATCAATGGCATAAGAATTAGATAGTAACTTCAAAATATCTATCAATTTGTCAAAATTGCTCCTTTTAATGAAATAAATTGTTCTTATAAATGTCCAGCAAATGTATTTAAAAAAAAAACTAGAGTGAGAAAACAAAAACTACTAATATCAAGAATGAAATAAAAGACATGAGTATAAATTCCACAGATGGAAAGACAGTAATAGGAAATATCAAGAAAAAATTTATGCCAATTAATTTGATAGCTCTAATATAATGGAGAAACATCTTGAGAAAAAAGTTTGCCAAAATTATTATAAGCAGAAATAAATACCCTAAATATTATATCTATCAAAAATGAAGAAATTGTCAAACACTTCCACCCACACACACTCAAAAGCATATCCAGGAATCAGATCTCTTAGTAAGGGAATTCCATCATTTATTTCTAGGAGAAGTAATACAAATCATAAGGAAGTTTCCTTCAAAGATAGAAAAGGTGCAATATTTTCCAACTCAGTTGACTGGGACAGTATAATCCTGATATAAAAATCTAATAAAATGTTACAATATATGAAAAAAATCAGACAAAAATGATCTTCATGAACATAGATGCAAAATATTAGCAAATTGATTCAACCATATGTAAAAGGTAATATATCATGATCAAGTGGGGTTAATCATGGTTTAATCAAAGAATGCAAGGTTGGTTTAACATTTTAAAATTAATTATTGTAACTATGATAAAATACATGTAGAGAATGAAAAATATCAACATCTATTTATGATAAAAATAAAGGAGAAACAACTTTAATCTCTAGGTTTTGAAGGAAAATTTCTCAGTCTGAAAAAATATGTCCATTTTTAAAAACCTACAGCTAACATCAGAGTTAATGGCAAGCATTGAATATTTCCTTCTTAAATAAAAAACAAGACATCAGGCAGAACTTTGTATACTAACACTAATATCTGGGGAAAACTCCAACTACATGGAGTCCAGCAAAGATCACCAAAATGCCAGCCACCCAGAACTAAAGTCCAAGCACTTCTGTCCACTGCATCTTGGTATCCAAGTCACTGAGTAAAACACAACACAGCACTGGATGGAACAAGCTTTTACTCATATAAAGGACAGAGTAAGATTAGCTCCAGTAATGTGCACTGGTCTCCCATGACTTAAGTGTTCCATGACAGCTGATGTAGAGCAATTAGCTTAGTCACACTTCCATGCCGCATAAAAAGACCCCTTCTTCTCTCACATGGAGTTTGGAATACTGAAAGCTGAAGGCATGACTGAGGGTCATTTTTGCACACAGTTAAGCAGAACAAAGCTTCCTCTCAAGATATTCATATTTGAAAGATAAGCCAGGCCCAGGTTGTGTAGGCTCTTTATTTCTTGGTAAGAAAGTATTCCAGGCCCAAGACCCATTCATACCCATTCATATGTAGCTTACTGAGGTTCAAAATACTGCACCCATGAAATTGCCTCTTTCAATAGAAGACAAGGATGTTTGCCAGGTTCTTACCTCTTCTAGTCAACTTTGTACCCAAAAACTCTAGCAAAGAGTAATTAGACAAGAAAAATAATTTTTAAAAAGCATAAATGAAGAGAGAGAGAAAAAAGCTGCAGTTATGTATTAGAAAACCATTTGGGATATACAAAATAACAATAAAATTAGGAAACTTTAAGATACAAGATTAACATAAAATTAATTTTATTTCAATATTTGATCAATAAACATTTGTTATATAAAACTAAAATAACATTATTACAGCACCAAAAACATAAAATAACTAAGAATATGCCTAAAGAAAATATTTAATATCTCTATTCTGAAAAGTACAAAACATTTGTAAAAAATAAATGAAATAAGATATAATGACAGGAGAGATACGTCATGTTCATGGATTGCAAGGCTCAATATTATTAAATATTCTTTCTCCCTACATTGATGTATAAATTCAATGCATTTATAGCCAAAATTCCAGTAGTCTTTTAAAGACAAAATTGATAAGCTCATTCTAATATTGATACAGAAATACAAAGTATCCAAAAAAATCAGTCTTGACATTTAAAACACAAAGGCAGAAATAGGGGATTTACATCTTCTGATTTCCAGACTTACTGTGAATCTACTAAAACAAATAGTGCTTTACTGGTCTGAGGAAAAACACATGGATCAATGTAACAGAACAGAGAGCCTCAACCCACACATAGCAGTCACTGCATGTGTGTGAAAAAATATTGTTGGAACAACTGGATATTTCTGTTCAAAAATAAAAACCGAAAAGAATCTCAATCCTTGCTTTATCCTGTAATAAAAATTAATTTGAAATAGCTCACACCTAAGCATAAAAGCTAGAGAAAAACAAGAAACTGTCTTCATAATCACGGTAAGGTATTTCTTATGCATAAGACAAAAGTATTAATCCTAAAAAAAAATGCCTTTGTCATAACTAATTAGTTGACTTTGTCACAACTAATAATCTCTGCTTATGAAATACACCATTAAGAAAAAGAATCTGCAAACCACAAACTTAAAATATATGCATTTGGGATATATAAAGAAAGAATTTCAACAGTGCAATAATGAAAAGATAACCAAATTCAAGTCAAATAAGTTGAAAAGAACTGAGAAAAGACGTCCAATATATACATCAAAAGCTGCACAACATTATTACTCAGTAGAAAAATCTAAATTAAAGCTGTTGAGGTTCAGAAATGCTACTGCAAAATTAATAGTTTTTTTTTTTTTTTTTTTTTTTTTTTTTTTACCTTCTTCAGCCCTCCTGTCTCTGGCCCCTCATTGTGCCCTGAGGCTAGTCATGGAATCTAGAATCTGTCTTCCCTAAGGTGAGTTAATATAAATCAGAACCCATTTCCCTAAAGTCAGTCACAAAAACTAAAAATATTACTCTAATTTCCCCCCACCTTTTTGTATAAAAAACATAAAGCTATGTTCTGACCTACCTTGTATGACTGTAGGTTGTAAGACCCCTATTATAGAGAGGATCTTGCCCCATACCCAGAAGGAAGGAAGGCTGTTCAGAGAGGCAAAAAAGAATATAGACAGATAGGATTCACTAGGTTTTGTTTCACTCAGTCTTTCAATATTAGTTCCCATCTTTTTAGTCCAGTCATATTTCCACATGCTGTCCACATTTTGTTGAACCTAAACATAAAAATGGACAATCTCCCCTGTCCCTTTGAGTCTTCATTCTAAAAGCTCCCATACACCTAAAACTATGATCAAATAAATTTGTATGCCTCATCTACTATGTATCTGCCTTTTGTCAGATCATTTTCAGCAAACCCTCAGAGGGTGAAGGGGAAATTTTCCATGGACCCTACAAAATCAAGATGAGATACCAGGTTTCACCTGCTAGAATGGCTAATATAAAAAATATTCACAACACTGACAAGAAATTAAAGCGATTGGAGCTCTCATACATTGCCGATAAGAGTGTTAATGAACAAGAACTTTAGAGAACTCTTCAGCATTTTTAATACAATTATAAATACCTCCATATTATTATGAAACAATTCCACTTCAGGGTATTTAACCTATTGTGTTAATCTGTTTTCATGCTACTACTAAAGACACACTCAAAACTGGGTAATTTGTAAAGAAAAGATATTTAACTGATGCACAGTTCCACATGGCTGGGGAGGCCTCACAATCACAGCGGAAGGCAAAAAAGGAAGAAAGCCACATCCTATGTGGTGGCAGGCAGAGAGCTTGTGTGGGGAAACATCCTTTATAAAAACATGAGATCTCTTGAGACTTATTCACTATGTCAAGAACAGCATGGGAAAGACCCATTCCCATGATTCAATTATCTCCCGCCTGGCCCCTCTTAATGACGCATGGGAATTGTGGGAGCTACAATACAAGATGAGATTTGGGTGGGGCCACAGCCAAATCATATCACGTATGTCCACAAAAAATTGTACATAATGTTTATAACAGCCGTATGTATTATTGCCCCAATTTGGAATGACCCAAATATCCATCAGGAGAAGAACTGATAAACACATTGTTGTGTGTTTATACAATGAAATTCTTGTTAGTAACAAATTGGAATAAAGTGATGATATGTTCAACAACATGGTGAATATCTAAAACATGCTTTGAAAAAGAAACCAAGCATACACAAAAAATACAATCTCTATGATTCTATCGTATAAAAAACAAGAAGCAAAAATATTAAAATGATGATGAAATCAGAAAGTAGTTACTTCACAGAGCGAGGGTGTTTGTTTAGAAGGGATATGAGGGAACTTTGTGTGGTGATAGATATGTTCTATATCTTGATTGTGGTCGTTGTTACATGCAGACATACAATTGTGAAAACTCATCAAACTGAAAACTAAATACATTTTGTATGTACATTATATCTCAATTTAAAAACTATATATCAAATAAAAATATCTGTGTTGATTCTTGGTTGCCTTTAGAATAAATTTAAAATACGTTTCAACCCATATAAGGTTCTATATAATTCACATCTTTCATTTAATCTTCCTTCTTACCTGTTTTTCCACTTGCATATGCTTTATAACTTCCAGTGATTTCCATGAACCCTTCAAAACCAAGATGAGATAACCTCTATTGCATATAAAACTCCCCAATGGGGCATGCTTCTCAAACGTTCATACTATAACACATGCTGCTTCTTTCATCTGAACTTCTTCCATCTATAACTTTTATTAAATATGTTTTAATTATTTTTCAGAATTCAGCATGTTTGTCTGAGATGCCTTCCCTAAACTTGCCAGGTCAGTTTAGATGCACCTACTATGTGCTAATAGAGAACATTTTGCATTTCTTTTAAAGCACTTGTTTCCTATTTTGATGTTGTCTATTTTACAGCTCCAAAAGAATTATGTCTAGTTTAATCAGTAGAAATTAAAAACAATTAATTGCCTTCAAATATCTGATTTATCTCTAAAAAGTGACAACCAAGTTTTTCTACAGAAACGCTACAGAACTTATTTTTAATTATATGAATTACTTGTTACTAGCTTACATACAAAAATTAATAATGATGTTGATGTTGATGACCATAATATAGCAAATATTAGCAGTTATTGCGTGATTTCTATGTGCCAGATACTGATCTAAATATTTTCAGTTTAATTTGATACACACAACTTATGCAATAGTGAATATTACTATGCCCATTCTACAGATTAGGAAACTGAGATTAAGAACTTAAAATGTATGAAAGAATTAAGTAACATAAACAAAATATAATAAAAACAATATTTCAATGAGAAGCAAATTTTCTCATAAAAATGAATAAAAAAATAAATACACATTGAGAGATCCCAAATTCAAAATTAGGTAATCTGGCTCAATTTCCATAGGATAATTAATATTCAAGAATAAAGATTTTCTATTTTCTACATATAGTGCAAAGTTAATGAATAATCAATCTGCTTAACTTCCATTTTAAGCAGATTGCTGAATATCCATTTCATGTGTTTCATTAGTTAATTAAATTAATTCAGAACTCCTTCTTTTCTAGTACATGTGCTTTTGTGCATAGCATCAATGAATATAGTCATTACCACAATGTAATGCCATGCCAAGTTTGTTTGAAAACATGTTTGTAAACAAAAAAGACAGAAAGATAATGTATGAAAAATTCTCCAGAATTTCCTGCCAGCAGCCATCAATGTAGAAATCAAAACAGCATCTTTCACTATTAACATCATCCAGTAATGTGTTTAATTTCACCTATGGCTAAATGTTATGTGCCATCTTCTAAAACATGTTTTTGTCTCGAACTCAAAGTGTCGGAGACACAATGCACAGCACACCCTTTGTTTTTAAATACAAATCTACACACACATAATTATGTATTTCTCTAGCTGCATCTGTATGCCTCAATTACTTTTTCCAATTATTGCTTGTATGCAATAAGTCAGAGTTTAAAGCCTACCTTAACTTAGATGATACTCTCTAAATGATATCTTTTCTGACTTTTCTTCAATTTAACAATTCAACAGACATCTATTGAGTTTTTAATCACTTCAGGTTAGGGCACTAAACGTGAACAAGAATTTTCTCATGGCATACATATATAATAAAACTGTTAAATAAAATAAATAAATGTATTCACAAAATAAATGCTAAATACCTAGTGCTTAAATAGGAAAGAGAAGCATTCAAAAGAGAAATCACTTTGTTTAGTGGACAGGGTAAATGTGGTTGTAGAGAAGTGAAAAGAACCTCTTACTCAAATTTTTCTTTGGAATGGCAACTAACACAAAATTTGTGCTTTAAGTATTAGTCTTCCATGACAATTGATACACTTCTTGGTAAAATAGTTGTTTCAAAAATGTTTATAATTTTGTTTGGGGTAGAACTAAAAATACTGAGAGAAAGGAATACATTGAAAGGCTGCTTTAACAAGCCAAATAAAACACAGAGGATCATTCCAGAAGTTCCCTAGCGTCCCTTTATAGACATGGGTATAAATTGGGAAATTGCATAGGAAGAAGCATCTATTCCAAATGTCACATTATGTGGAATGTTTACTTTCTTGGTTTCTATATTTGGTTTCTCCTTAGTAGATATTAGAATCCAACATCACAGGATAAATATGTGTGTTAGTCCATTTTCACGTTGCTGATCAACATATACCCAAGACTAGGCAATTTACAAAAGAAAGAGGTTTGGTGGAGTCACAGTTCTACGTGGCTGGGGAGGCCTCACAATCATGGTGGAAGGTAAAAGGCATGTCTCATGTGGTGGCAGACAAGAGAAGAAAACTTGTGCAGGGAAACTCCCCTTTATAAAACAATCAGATCTCAAGAAACTTATTCATTACCATGAGAATAGTAGGAGAAAGCCCCTCCCTGCCATGATTCAATTACCTCCCACTGGGTCCTTCCCACAACAGTGGAAATGATGGGAACCTAAATTTAAGATGAGAGTTTGGTAGGGACACAGCCAAACTATATCAGTATGTTATACATTTTTATGACTACTGATAAGACTTTAAAACTAAAATCCGTCATCTATTTAAAAGGGATTTTAAAATAAGAACCATGCCTCATTTATTTTTTGATTCTTCAGGAAAATATAACTAAATGCTTTCCTGGCAACTGGTGTGCACCTAACGAAATATTTTGTTTTCTTAATTTAAAAAGATATTTACATAAAAACTAAAGAAGGTATGTTTATCCTTGTTCTAGTTAACAGTGTTATATCTTAAATTTTTACAACAAAAAAGACAAAAATTACTTTGTTACAGGCCAATTCTTTTTTTAAAAAAAATACCAATGTTGAAGTCTCTTAAAAAGAGACTTCATTTTCTATTTTTTCATGCTAAGTACACTCCACTCAAGCCACTAGTTGCTTCCATTCTTCCAAAATATGTAGATCTTCCTTTATTGTTTAAAATTGAATAAAATTAAGTACAAGGTTAAATAATGTTTCCCACTTCATACTAAATAATTTATGTAAATTATATCTCAACAATTAAAAAAAATGTATATCAAATAATAAAATCTGTGTATCAAACTGTCCATCAATTATTTTTTTTTCTTCTTAAAAGATTCAAGACAGCCAAGATGTAAGCATTAACTCCAGTTTCTGTAACATACTTTATAGTGGTCCATCATCACCATGTGTAAAATCACAGCATGTAATACCATTTCAATCCCATAGCCTTGATCTATTGGATTTGTAATATTGAGTTCATGGGCTATGTTTCAGGAAGATTTTGATGGCTTAGAGAGTTATGTTATTATTTTCTTTAGTACCAATGTTACAACTTTTTTACTCCTGTAGCTTGTCGAGTTGTGAGTTCTTCTCCCATAACTGAGAATAATGAGTTATGTGGACACCAGAGAGTGAGGAAGGCAGAATAGAATTTGTTGAGCAACAGAAAAGCTCTCGGCAGTGAGAGGGTACCCAAAAATGGGTTGCCGACCCTGAGGTTGAGTACAGGAGCTTGTATGAGCTTGGAATGGGGAAGTGTGTGTTGATTGGCCTGTGTATAGGCTTGGAAGAGCAGCATGCTAGTGTAAAAGACCAACTGTGGGAGTGTAGGTATATGTAAAATAGATAAAGAAAGTATAAGAACTAATTGAAAGGGAGCTCGCCAAATGGGAATGGGAGTTCTCAGTCCGGTCCATGGATTTTAGCTGGAATTTGTAGCTTGGTTTTTAGGTTTTAGACTGTCTTTGGCTTGAAGGTTGAGTTTCACTGAGGACCCATCTCTGTTTGCCTAAGAATTTGTCTGCTTCCTATGGCTATCATCAGTTCTTACTGTAAGAAGCATGCACTTCACTAATCTCCCTTTGAGAGTCTTTGCACCTCACTCCCCTTAGGGAATAATATTTTAGCTTATTTCTTATAAGGCATAATAAAATTCAAAGAGTTCTTCATTTTTCCCAGTTAAAAATTAAAGCCACCTTACTTTTAGGATGGGGATGTTTTCCTAAGAGAAATATACGTTGTCTTTAAATTGAAACATCTTAGAATGCTTGGACAGTCATTAATGAAAACCATGTGTAGCTCTGTATTATGAACATTGTGTCTTATGGTAAATTTCCAGCTGTGTTGTTTTTTATTTTAAATCAGTTAAATATAGCTGTCTTTGTGTTTCTGACTTTTTGAATCTACACAGGTTGTAATTTAGAGTTTCAGATAAGCTTTTAATGTGCTTAATTTCATTAGTAATCTAAATTTTTTCTGAATTTTTCAATAACAATGTAATGATGGGGGTCATGGAACACAGCTCTACTTAGCCTCCCTCTAAGAGGTTTGAAGAAATTGCTTGAAAATTAATACTTAGTTTAATAACTATGATGCAACCATATATACATTATCTATGAATACAATTTGACAATCTTTCACTGTTTCTGTGATTACTTGTGACTTATGTAGCCCTATATTCAAAATACAAATAGCTATTTTGGGGATAAGGAATCAAAATCTAAGAATAGTGTGTCTAGAAAAAACTCATTTATTTTTAGTTGAAATTAGAGAATGCTGCAATTGTCTGACTTCTTTTTATTTTATACACACACACATTTAATTTTTGAGCAATATAAGACAGGTTTTCATGCATATATTTTTATACTATTTAAAGCATACTACATAACAAAGTTTCTCTGTTTACAAGTATTTTACATTTAAACATAAATATAGCATTACTGGAAATTCTTGTTAAGCCCAGGTACGTATTTTTAGTAACATTTTATTTTGCAAAACTTTAAAAATAATTTTATTTCTCCATAATTATATAACTGCGGTCTGTATTATAAATACAGACTACATGTTATAAATCTTGTTTATAGAGACTACTTAGCTTTGTAGGACACGTCATCACAGTGGAAGGAAGTATAATCTTCGGAGTCAAGTAAATTGTTCAAATTTTAGCTCTGACTATTCCTACTATCTCTTAATTTCCCTAAGTCTGAGAATTCTTCACTTATAAAGCTTGAAGATTTGGATAATTCATATGCCTGTAGTATTGAATGGTCATATTGCTTCTACATTACAATAGTTAAATGCATGATCTTCGACTTGTTAAATGTATGATCCTGGACTCAGGCTCTGAGCTTTAATTTTCTCATCTGTAAAACAGGAATATAAATGTCTATCTTGCAGTACTTTAGAGATAGTGGGAGAAAAACAAGTAGCATTAATAGTCGAGCATAGCACTGGTAAACTGAACTAAACATGGCCTGAGAAGGACTCTGTACTTCCATATTTGAGTCCTTATGGACAAACCGTAATGTAACCTAACCGAATAGGTAGATAAGATTAAAAACCTAACTTAGGAGTATGCATCTATAACAATAGCTGAATCTTGAGCAATCCCAGCAGCCATACTTCAATCACTCCTATACTGCTGAATGTTAAACTGTGTTCAAACAAAGCACATGGCAACCTGTAACCAATCCAGCAGATCAGGACTTCACTTCTTTTTCTGCACATCACTTCCGATTTGTTCTGACCACAAGGCATCTCTGGAGTCTCTCCGAATCTGCTGTGATTCTAACAGCTGCCCAATTTGTAAATTGTTCGTTGCTCAATTAAACTCCTTTACATTTAATTTGGCTGAAGTTTTTCTTTTAATAGTAGAGAGAACTATTTTCATAAAATATTACATATATGGTTTTCCTTAGCAATTTGAACTCCAGGAGATCAGATCCTCTTATCCATTTGGCATAGGAAGTAATCAAACTGTTTAGATTACAAACTAATAACTTCACTTTGTTTCATTTTTTCATTAACCCACAAACTTCATGAGGGTCTTATCTCAGAATTTCTCACATGTAGCACAGAATTTGGTTACAGTAAGGGAGTTTAATTAACTCATTTTATTTACCAATTTCTTTACCCAATAAATGCAATTTAACTTTGAAATGTTTTACTTTTATTTTGGGGAATATGCGATTTTCTTAGGGGTCCCCAAGAACATCCTTAGGCTGGATGATTTGCTAGAAGTATATACAGGACTCAGAAAAATTGTACTTATGGTTACGGTATATACAATGAAACAGGACAGTTTAAAATCAGCGAAGAGAAAAGGCACATAGGGAAAGGTTAGAAGAAATCAGGTACAAGCTTTCAGTGCTGTTCCTAAGCAAAGTCACCCTAGGGCACATTCCATTCTCTTACCAACAATATGTGAAAATATGTGTGAAGTGTTGCCAACACAGAGGGTTACCCAAGACTCGGTGTTCAGTATTGTATTAAAAGTCAGTCACATAGTCATGTAGTTCCTGCATTGACCTCACACAGATTCCAGTCATTTTTCACCCTCCTACTCCCCACTCCCATCCTCTCATCTCCAACTTTCCCACCCCTCCACTCTACCTCACATTGCTGGGATAAATTTATCTGGTCAAACTGGTAGAGCATGGCACAATGCCTTAGGCATACAAATATAGATATTTACCATAAAATGCAGTGTGACCTAAGGCTTTATTTATACAGAATCACACTTCTCAGGCAGATAGTTCCAAAGGCTGAGAGGTTACTCATAGGGAGACACAAAGGGCCAGTCTTAAAGACAAGCTTTTCTTCAGAATGTGCAGGGTTTGAGCAATTTATGATTGCTGAGTTAAATTTTTCTTGCCCAGTAATATCTTAATAGAATGGAGAATTTTAAAATATGTAAGGGAAACTTTGAAAATTATTTCTCCCATTGTTTTTTTCATCTACTTAGTTTCCCTGAACTTGATAAAAAATAATCTATATTTCTGTTGTATTTTTTGTTTCAGAAGTATATGTACACATCTTCCTCTTCTATATACTGGTACCTCATTTAATTAGCACTAAATCTTAGAAAACTTTCTATGTTTGTATATAAACAAACAACCTCCTTATTTTCTATGACTATATAATTTTCTGTTTTGTGATTATACCATAATTGATTTAATCCATCTTGTATTTATATATATTAAGGTAGTTTTTAATATCTTGCCTTTCAACATTTTGAAATGTTTACAAATAGAATTTCTGGGTCAGTTTTAATAGATATTTCCAAGTGAACTTCTGTAGCAGGAGTGGCCATGGGAAACAGAGCTCCTGGACACCGAATGGGGAAGGAAGGGGATTATTATTATTATTATTATTACGGCCAGGAGCAGGGCGATGATTTGGCTAAACCCAGCTTGTCTAACAAAGAGATGCTCTGCCTTTGTATAGGCTTCACTCTAGATATTACGTGTGAAAAAATCTTAGGTTTACAGCCTTAGAAAATGGGTTTTGGATTTACAGCTTTAGGAATCACATATGAAAGGGTTTTGGGTTTACAGTTTTAGAAATCACATATGAAAGGGTTTTGGGTTTACAGTTTTAGAAATCACATATGAAAGGGTTTCGGGTTTACAGTTTTAGAATTACATGTGAAAGGGTTTCGGGTTTACAGTTTTAGAAAACACATATGAAAAGGTTTCGGGTTTACAGCTTTAGGAATCACATGTGAAAAGGTTTTGGTCTCCGGATGGAGGAGTGGGGTGGGGGTTTGATTTTGTTTAAGTAAAAACAGTGTCTTCTGGAGAGTTTCCCTAATACCAAGTGTGCTATTTACAGGAAGGCGATTCAGGGTGCGCCAGTGGCTAGCCTTTTCTTGTACTGAAATACAGTGTAGAAGTCAAGGGAGAGTTGATCCCAGATGCCTGGGTCTCCCTCCTCACTTTCATTAGAGTTTTGTTAATTTATACTTAACCAGGCTATGGTTATGATGATACTGAGTCAAAGGTTCCAAAGGAATAGTAATTATAAATTTCTAAATATCAGCAACATTGTAAAGTGTAACTTTGAATCATCACATTTCAAACTTAGCAAACAAATCTTATTAAGGACAGTTTAATATAGTAACAAGTATAATATTAATGTTAGTAGAGGAGAATTAAGGAACAGCACTTGTGAGGGATTCTTCCCAGTCTGTGAGGGGCATGGTTTCAAAGGCAGGAGTTTCCCAGCTCCACGCCTCCAGTCTCCATCCAGAACCTAAAGGTCTTTGCCTGGGTTTCCCCCAGCAGGCTACGTAGTGAAATCCTGGTGGACTCCTTTGTCCAAAAAGCCCACTGAAAGCTCTGGGAAGAGGGGGCTCTGTTGTGGACCAAGCAGCCAATCTGGCATCAGAGTCAAAGATCAATCACTCCAGAGGAAGTCTGAAAGAATTTCTTTCATTGGATGAGAACATGAATGGGGAGGGAATAACTCAAGAGTTAAAATTCAGCTGCTCTTTACCTCTACAGATTCCTTCTCTGGATCCCCTTCAATGGCAACATAAGAGCTCGCTCTCTCTCTCTCTCTCTCTCTCTCTCTCTCTCTCTCTCTCTTTCTCTCTCTCTCTCTGTCTAATAAATTGCTTTCTGCAAAACTCTTTGGGTCCACAATATTTATTCGAATGGCAAACTCACTGCACCTCTGGGGCCCCTTTACTCATTCTTTGGGGGTTAGTGAGGCTAAGAACCTCTTCGAATCAGGGAACTGGGAGCATCTTTGGGACACCCACCCCCTTTACACTTGGATTTTTTATGTGTTGAATCGTATAAATTTTCCTATATCAGAAAATGAGAGCATTATTGTAGATGACTTTTTGTAATTGAGTTTCCAAGTCTTGATCTCCCACTTGCATGGGTGTGAGAAAATACAGTGATAGTTGTATTCAGGCCAGATAACAAGAGGTAATGAAATAAAGTATTACAAACTGTAGATTGACTATTAAGCTGATTGTTGGGATTACTGAGACTGCAACTTCATGAACCTGTTTGTTTTCTGTAAGGAGAGTCTTTGCCCAAAAAGAAAAGACTTTTCTCCAAATGAAACTTGCAAAAAAAAAAAAAAAAAACTATTTTATATATAACATAATCACATTTCCAACTAATTTTAGATAGTATGAAGAAAACATTTCAGGAAGATAAACTCATAGTCTCTTCATAGTTGGATGACATTCCTGGCCATTTTATGTGATCCTATGTTTTTTTTAAATGGTAGTGGGTTCTTTTTTATTCTTGTCATAGTCATTTCTGACACAAGAACAAGACATCAGCATTTTAATATCATGTATATATTTTCAGTGATTCCGGCTAAGCTAAATTGCCAGCAGGCTACATTATTGTAATTCTCTCTTTGCAAGTCTCACAGCTGCAAGGTTCTTGTTCATGACAAGTTTCATGAACATATTTTCGTTGTTGGAACTTCTAGACCAGCTGGCTACCTGTGGCATATTTTATAAATTCTAAAAGAAATCATTTACAGGCTTTTATACTTTGAGATTTTTCCACTCTGATAACTTGTATATTTCAAGCCTTCTGTGTCCCTTAGGTTCAGCAATTTGAGTTCTAGAAAGATTATCAACAGCAGTAATTTTGTTTTAGTATTTTAGTAAAACATAAAAAATAATTTTAATATAGCCTAAGCATGATATTTGTCTGACCTGCCCGGACCAACTTGTCTGCTGAGACCCCAGGAATTAAGCCAATTGAGCCGAATGAACAGGATGTTCAGACTTTATTGGAAAAATCCCCGGGCGGACTGGCTAGACCCGTGCAGCGAAGAGAGGTCAGCAGTCTCGCGCCGGTTTTCTTTGTTCAGCGATTTTTATAGGGGTAGGGGAACTGGGGGAGTGGAAGAGCTGACGCGGCAGGTGGCGACTGGTCAGTTTGACCGTCGGGCGGGAAGTCAGTGAGAGGCTGATTAGGTCGGTTGCTGGGCGGGAAGGTGGCTGGAATTGCGTCAGCTGAAGTTGCGCAGGCCGGGCCCGCACAATAGACGGAGTGGGCTGAGGGACCTTCCTTGTGAGGGAGGAGGGGCTTTCCATGTGGCCGGGGCCCGAGTAGGAGGAGGGGGAGGGGGAGAAAAGGGGCCCAAGGGTCCCTTGCCAGACAATATTAATTCAAGTTAATTATTTTGATCTTTACATTTTTTTTTTTTTTTTTTTTTTTTTTT